>LPNX010886036.1:1208-43719 GCA_001517045.1 Pseudotsuga menziesii
TTATTGCCCCCAGCCGAGGCTGGGTTGCATGTCATATAATAGATCCCCCACTTCATGAAGGGGCCTACCGAGACGATGGGAAACAAGGGAGCAGGATGTGACCGCATTTTTCTGGTGTACAGCTAATACGGATGACAGCGTTTCACAGCTTCCACACAATATTTAAAGATGGTGGGCCAGAAATATCCGGCATGTAATACCTTCTGGGCCATTGCTAACCCAGATAAATGAACCCCACACGCTGTGCTATGGGAATCATTTAGGACAATCTCCACTTCCTCATGAGTTAAGCAGCAACGCAAGACATAATCTACCCATCGTTGATATAATGTATCTCCTATAATGAGGTATTTTTTCGCATGAAGGCGTAGCTTGCGTCGGTCTTCCCTAGAGTAAGCGGTAGGATACTTCAAAGTCTAGAGATATATAAGAATATATCCATACCAAGGATTAGAGGTGGATATAAGGAAGATGTGCTCATCTGGGAATGAGTCATCCTCAACCACTACATCTTCTTCCATAGGGAATTCTGCTATAAGCTCGGCAAAAACTAAGGACTTTTTGGATTTAGCGGATTGGAAAACCAAGTCAAACTCTTGGATAATGACTATCCACTTATTGAATTTTCCCCCAACAATCCATCGGGATAAGACATATTGGAAAGGATTTACATCTGCCACTACAGTAGTGGTCCTCAGTAAGATGTAGTGACGTAACCTCTATACAGCATACACAGCTGCTAAGGCTAACTTCTCGACGTGGGAGTACCTAAGCTCAGGTCCAACCAAAGCACGGCTAAGATAATAGACAACATGCTCAATGAGCTTGTTTTCCTCCTGAACTAGCACTACACCAATGGTAGACTCCAACGCGGCCAGATATAATATAAAATCCCTAGAATAATCTGGTGGGCGTAATAAAGGAGCCGACAACAAGGATTTTTTCAATGCCTCGAACGCGAGTTGTGCAGTTTCATCCCATACAAATGGGGTGTCCTGTTTAAGCAGGCGCATGAAACCTTTTGTGATCTTGGCATAATTAACGATAAAACGTTGAAGGAAGTTAGACTTTCCTTGTAGACTCTGAAGTTGCCTAAGTGAACGAGGAGGAGGCAGATTTACAATGGCCTCAACTTTTAAAGGATCCACCTGAATGCCCCTACTAGAGACAATGAATCCAAGAAATCTACCTGACTCGACGCAGAAAACACACTTGTGGGGATTCAAGCGAATTTTATAGTATCTGCATCTCTCAAAAATCAACCGTAAATGATATGGATGTTGGATCCTCTTGCGAGAATGAGCAGGCAAATCATTAAGGTAAGGCTCGACAATGGATTTTATATCGTGAAAAGCAAAGTTCATGGCTCGTTGAAAGGTTGCCCCTGCATTTTTCAATCCAAAGGGCATTTTTCTATACGCGAATGTACCCCAAGGGCAAATAAAAGCAGTTTTATGCTAGTCTTTCGGTTTGATTTGGATTTGATTGTAGCCGGAGAAACCATCCATAAACGAGAATACCTCACTACCCGCACATGCATCTATGATCTGATCAATAAACGGTGTAGGGTAGTTGTCCTTAGGACAGGCTTTGTTAAGGCCTCAAAAGTCTGTACAAAAGCAAATAGTCCCTTTCTTTTTATCAATAGGAACTGGGTTGGACACCCATTCAGTCAAAACTACGGGATATATAAAACCTGCTTTCAACAGCTTTTCAACCTCTGCCTTCATAGCCGCCGCTTTACACGGGTTCATGGGGCGTATTTTTTGCCGAACTGGCTTGGCATCAGGATAGGTTGGGATCGCATGTTGAACAATAGATGGATCAATTCCTGGCATCTCCTCATATGACCAGGCAAAGATATCGCAGAATTCCTTGAAAAGGGCAGTATAGATGGCAATCTCCTCCAGAGAGCAGTTTGCACCTATATAGATATTTTCCACAACATCTGGTTTTACAGAGATGTTGATCGGTATAGTGGCAGAAATGTTTGCCATATTCCCCTCGGCAAACACTCCTTCCCTAGGTAAAGGGTTGACAGGTGTATTAACATCATCCGACAGTCTCACATGAAACTCTTGGTTTTCTATCTTGCTTAGCTCTGGAAGGAAATAAGATCGGTGATGGAGATCCTCACATATCTTATCACGCACACACATAGCTTCCAGAATAGCTTCATCGGAAGGTAAAACAGTGTCTAAGCAATCTATGGAATGTAAAGAGTTTTCCGCCCATGCGGGCATATAGACTTCTTCCAGATCATCCGAGACTGTAAGAGGATCTAGAATGGGATCCACAGTGGTTTGGGTAATAGCTTGATATGCCACTTCCACTGCAGATAAGGGCACTTCCGGTTCCTGAGGGGTTGGGAGGACCCAAGGATTAGTCCTATCGACCACCGAATCAATGGACTTCCCTACAGTAGTAGAACCGATATAAATGACTGGAGCTGGAATATCGAATGTGCCCATCAATGATGCATACATTCCAGCCCCCAAGCTCTGTGCAGCAGGTTTGGCCAATCAACCAATGGCACAGTAGAATCTTTAGACTCTAGGCGACCTTTTTGGGTAAAATGAAGTTGGTCAATAGTGACCAGCTTGCCCTCATGTGGAAAAACCATGACACGAAAGACAGTAGATGCAACAACAGACATTGCATAAGTCCAGTTCCTACCCAGAAGCAACTTGTAGTCCAATGGAGCATCAATCACTTTGACTTCAACAGACACTGCTTTACCAGCCAACTTAATCTCAAAAGCTGGTAGGATACCATGTGGACGGAAGGACCTTCCATCAAAAGCAGTAAGTAAAGTGGTTGATGGGACCAGCTCTGGGGATCCAAGAGCTTTCCAATAGGCCAGGGACATAACACAAGTAGAGGATCCCTCATCAACAACTGCTCGCCCAATGGTCTTACCACCATGGAAAACATCTATCGATAGAGCTACATGATAAGGGAGGAAAATTTTAACATCAGAAAGATGAAATTTCGCAGTGAGACTCGAAGAGTCCATGCTACCTAAAGCTGCTAAGAGGGCATCCTGCTGAGCGAGACAACTCTGTAGCACCTCCAAAGTTGACATTGCACACAGAGTCTGAGCCAAGTATTCAACCACAAAGTAGTTGGAAGCGACTCTGGAATTCGGGTTATGCAAAGTCTTCTTAAAGACACCTTTGGGTATCTTTGGCATTATTTCCATAGGTTTCTCTATAGTGAGAGGGTTGGAAGATTCAACTACAGCTTTACGCTTCTCATCGGTCTCTTTCTCATAGTTTTTGTTCCTGGTTTGTAACAAAGTTGAGGATCTAACCATGTTGATATAATTGGGGTTAGGGGCAGCTTGAGTGCCCCCTGCTATGGTAGAAGCTGAAGCAGAATTCTGCCCTTGGGGAAATGGATCCTTCAGGACAGCCGACGGTTGATCTTGTTCCATGAGGGGACAAAGATGAGTAAGGTGGTCCCCTTGGCACAACTTACAAGGGAACTTGACTTTCTTCTTTTCCTTTTTCCCCCCATCAGCATTGTTTACGGGCTTTGGCTTGTTTTGATTTTGGTTTCCCTCTCCCTTTTTACCTTTCTTCTTCTTCCCCCAGGGCTGCTGATTGCCCTTTGAAGAGGTTTGTACAAAAAAAAATTTCACTTTGGGGGGAGGGGGCAGCCTTTGCTGCCTCTACCGTAGACTATTTGACAGACAATTGGTGAAGTTTTTTTGTCAAAGACTCTACAGTGGGAGAGTTTACGGACCCAACCACACCATCAGCATGGGGTCCAGGCTTGGGTTTCTCGGCCTCATGTGAAGGCCTTTGTGCCTCAGGGATAATTTCATATAGAATACCAGACTGTGAATAAATCAAGTCCAACTATTGGGCCCTGATTATGGCTTCTTCTTCACTAGTCACTCCTAATGTGAAAACATCCTTAGATATGTATGGCAACAATGACTTAAGGAACCACTCTAATAGAAACTCGGGAGGGATGGTAGCTTTGATAAGACTCTTTCGCCTCCTCCACTCTTGGATATGATCCGAGATGTGGGTTGCCTTGTTTTTTCTGAAAGTAGACAACAAACCCATTCCGAAATTGTAACGGACTGGAAGCTAAAAGTGACTGAGGAAAGCACTAGCTAGGTCCCAAAAGCTACTAAAAGCAGCAGAAGGTAGCTCAATGTACCATTTTGCTGCAGTGCCAGTCAATGTCCTCTGGAACAGCCTCAATCTCACTGAATGTTCATTCAATGAGTTGGAAGAACACCATAAATGGAAGGTGGTGGCATGAGCCCCAGGATCTTCACCAGCCTTACCTTTGAACTTAGGGATGTCCGAGGGCAGTTTGGTGGGAACAGGTGGCCACAAAGGGTCATGCCTCACCGGGTCATTCATCAATTTCGATAAGTCTGGCAAGTTCAAAGTTTCCAGAAAAGGAAGTTTGGGCCTAATCAGTGCACTAGATGTGCCAGCTTGGGGATTAGAGGGTCCAGCCCCGAATGCCCATAGGTAAAGGTGGGGTTGCCCCTTGACACCGATTGTGAAGTGGGAAGGTTGCCTTGAAATGGATTCCATCCGTAGGCCATAGGATTTTGGGTGGGAGGTACAGTGTAAGTGGTTCAGGCATCCCCATAGAAGCTGGGGTCTGAAAGACTGGAGCAGGTATCCCTCCGCTAAACAAAGAAAAGGGAGAGCTCGTGTATGGGACTGAAATAGGGGTATAGAAGCTCTGCCCATAAGAGGTGTTGCTCCCAAACTACACTCCTACATATGAAGGAGATGGACCTACATATGGACTGGATGGGGGAATGTGCCCCCCATTCCAAGGAAATCCTTGGACATAAGCCGAGGATCCTATCGGACCACTCTGAGTAGTGTAAGGGAAGGAAGAAGTAATGGTAGGTATACTGGGGATCCCAGCAACCGTGTTACCAGAAATACCTCCTATGTTGGAGTGAACTGGTGGTTGAACCACTCGGCTCGCTGGAGTTAAAGGTGTAGAAGGAAAACTAGATCTAGGGGCACTAACCGAGGGAGGTAGTACCCCTTCAACCGGAAGGGTTGAGGTAAACACAAATGGACTTTCTTCCACAGAAGACATGACTCTACTCAAAGGGACACCTACTACTACTGAACTAAAAGGTCTAACTTGGACGATCACAGGATCATTAAGATCAGTCAAGGGGGTGTTAAAATTTCTTGCAAACTCGTCAGTCTGCAATTCTTCTATCTCGACTGTGTCAAAATCAAAATGGTTAGCTATCAATTCCGGTTCACCAAGAACCTCACTTACTCCTACTGGTTCAAAAGAACCGTCTGTGCCTAATCTCCTCCTTTGGGGTAAAGGTGGAGGCTCCAATGCAGTGAGAGCAGGAAGGTTTCTCAACCTTCTTGACCTTCTAACAAGTTGGTCCTTCGGAATTAAAAATTTGACTAATCACACCCTAAGGTCAACTAAGCACAAGCAAATCCACAGAGCATACACTAAAAATATCCTAGAGTCTCAAGCAATCAAACCAGGGTATAAAGATATGCTTTCCCGAAGAAAGCTGATGAATGATTACTTGGCATCCTTGAGGGGTTCTCAGGCACAAGCGGAGGAATCACCCACCACCCTCCTGCACTTTCCACAAGGGTTACCTTCCAATCTCGTTCAAGGTGAACCAGAAATAACCTTCCGGTTTACCTAGGTATGAACCCTAAGAGACAAGAGACTAAAGGCTACCTTGACAATACCAACTATCTGGGGGGACAGTTGCAAGCTGAACTCGTACGCATGGGTAGGGTAGCTGAGCCCGAAACTCTGTCTAGGTCAGAATCCCCAGATGCGTAAAAGTCCTGGGTTACGTTTTGACAAGGAATCGGAGGGTTATCTCCTCTGTCCAAGCCTTCACGTGGCCTAGTGCTTAACTCCCGTTTGAGAGGAGCTTCCCAGATACAGTGATAGAATCAAGGATTTACCTAAAGAACGATTCACTACGTTTGAGTTTATAACTTGTGGGAAGTTTACGCTCCCTAGCCCACAAGTCTAGCCTAAGCTAGTAGGTGAAAGGCCCCTAGAAATAAAATTTACTAGTAAATTTTAATTTATGCGTTTATTTTAAGGGCTGTTTCTTACTCAAGAGGAAATGGAAGTGATGTCCTGTATGGTTTTTTGACTCAGCAAGAAATAAATGAAAGTAAAGTGCATTCAAAGCAAACTACTACTATAAAACAAACTTCTTTTCATTTTTTCAAATATGTATTGATGAACTAAAGCACTGATAAGAGAAACTAAGCCTATGTTTTGTAATTTTCTGAGATTATATATTTTTAAAATGAAGCAAACACTACTTATGCAAAAATCACAATGCAAAAGACTAACTATGTTTTGTTTTCACTTTAAAAATTGCTCAAAGAAACTACTATGCATCTACAATGCACTATGTTTGAGTAAACTTGAAACTTATGAACTGTATACAAGCTACAAACTGAAACAAACAGGCTGATAGAACCAACAGACCAGCAAGAAAAGTAGGCTAGGAACCCTAGCTTGGGTGCAAACAATGACACAAAACCACTGTAGACTTAAAAAGGCAAGTGCAAACCAGTAACTGTCAGAAAGCAGACTGGAAAAACAGAGCCCAAGACCTCGATCACTGATCTGGACTAAGACACTCTAACCAAGAACCCAAACAGGATAAATGCTTCAGAATGTAAACAGTAAATAAACCAAGTAAAAAGACTCAATGGCTTTCAAAAAGCACTAAGATGTGATCACCTGAGGAAATCAAGCAAACTCTATAGCATTCCTAAAGAAAGTCTTCTCAGAAAACAAGGACTATAACAAGAAAAGACACAAGCAAACTCTTCTTTAAAAATCCAAACTTTCAGGATTACTCGCGACTGTCTAGCAGTGCAACTCGCGAATGACTCGCGACTGTGCAGTATAACAACCTGCGAATGCAAATTTATACTCACGACTATCCAGTAGGGCAACCCGCGAATGGGTATAAAAATTTTCTTAAAAGCAAAGAAAAAACCCTAAGACTTTCAAACGCTGAAGTAAGCATGATCCAGGATAACAAACCACAAACAGACTCACAAGCAAAACTAGTCAGGATAACAGAAATGACCTACAACAGTCTAGGCTTCCCCAGCGGAGTCGCCAGTTCTGTTGTAAGGGATTATGCACCTAGTAATCGTAGGTCGGGGGTTACCAACATACTTAAACACTTGCAGACAATTGACTTCTAAAGTGCAGAATAGGAAATAGGAGGGTTAGAGGAACTTACTTGTTAAACGAAGTTCGATCCTTGCTAGTCCTCTTCCGATCTGCTTCACTTCCAAAGTATTCAAGGCTCACTCCTCTTTCACCTATTCAGAGACAATCTTCCAGATATAGTATGATTCATATATATATGTTAGCAGGTTAGATAAATCAAATATGACATACTGTAACATAAACAATTATCAAACCAAGATATATGAGACACATGTGGAAGAAGTCATCTCTTTATTATCAATAATGAGAAAGTTCAGAGTACAACCAAACGTATGAGACAAGGACTCCTTTGTCACCAAAGGATTCTGAGTTTCACTGCTCCAAAGACTTCTGTAAGCAATCCACCAGCATAACTTTGCTCCAAAGTGTAAGTCCCTACAACTCTCCCCAAGGCCTGTATTTATATGGGTGAAATAAGGCAGTTCTCGAAGGTTGGGGAAGTTGTAGCAGTTAGGGAGATTAAGTAAAATGAATTAACTAAACTCCCATTAGCACATGATTTTTTGTTTTCATGTTAAGAGGCACATTCGCGGGTATGTAGTAGAGAAACCCGTGAATGATTCGTGACTATGTATAAGCGCAACCCACGAATACATGGATTCGCGACTTGCTGTAAGGGAAACTCGCGAATGATGCATGAGTTGTCTAAAAGGATAGTTGCGAATACATCCCAACATGGCAAAATGGCAAAGTAACTAGCTGGATGAAGGTAGAATGTATTTCATGACAAGCCAAGCTATAGTGTTAAGGGAAAACCTCTATCCATAAGTGTCCTTTTGTGTGCCGACATGAGGGATATCAGCACTCAGACGGAGAGGTGCCACTCAGGTGTATAACAATAGAGTACTGTATATCACATCTATTGGTTGGGTTTATATTTTGACTTTAGGAGCTATACTCATTTTATTTGAGTTTATCTCCACCAAATGGTTAAGCTTCCAGTCCCCATGGAGCCTCTGTCGATGCCTCCTGTGTCGCAGAGATGTCCCAGTTCTGTATATCAAGTCTATGCTACCTTTATTTACTCACCATTTTCCGTTATGCTCTTGTTCAAAGGAAGTTGAAACCTGAGTCAACCATTCCTCAGTTATCTTGACTTTGCATGTTGGCCATTCCTAGTACAGTTACTAGTTCGTGCACCTTATGATTGAGTCCTTCCACATTGTACAGGTTTGCTGAGTACCTCGTGTTGGATGATGGGGGATGCCTTAATTCCCTCCTTCTAGTGGATTTCATTCCATCGACTTCAGATCATTTATTCTGGGATTGGAATCTAGATTCATTTTTTAGGGCCTTGAGACTTGCAGTCATTAGTGGCAGGTTCTCTTGCCATCGACATTTTTTGGGATTACATCAATGTCCCCTGATCGATGGATATTATCAAGTGTTCTACCTCAACACATTTATTCACACTTGTTAGTTTTCACTCTAGTACCTTGATTCCCATTTTCATTATCGGTGGGTGATCTCGCATCTATTAATGATATACATCAATAACCGATAATCAGATGATGGACTACTATGTTTGACCTCGACACCTCTATTCACATAGTATGACATGTACTCGTAGTGGTTTGTGTAGAAGACCTTCTAGATGGGTGGAATCTCTGATATGCTACCTCCTTGATCGTGCTAGTGTTCATGAGATTTCAGCGCTCGTGACTTAATTCCAGTATATGTTAGACATTTCCAGCTATTATGGAGTTCTTGATCCATTGTATATCTTCAGCCATTATGGAGATCATGATCCTTTGTATATCTTTATCATGGATATTTTGATCTATGTATATTGTACATGGCGATGACCACTTATGTGATATTTTATATCATGCCTATTCACGGCCATTGTACTCTTATGTATCCGGGACTGCTATATATATTTGTAGTTATGTGCAGAGTTGTATAATTGTACTATGTTGATTGGGTGGCTCGTCTTCCATTTGGGATCCTTTATTACTCCACTTCTGGGATGGACTTATAATGTATTTTGGCCATCGTATGACCCCTTTGACCTCACACATTAGGGGGCATCTGTTCTAGCTGATTTTACCACACTAGGTGAATCACACTTGTATGGCCTTCCCCTGTCCCTTTGCAGACTCCTTAGACACCTTAGACAATTTTTTGTCCTTTTATGTTTCCTAGACCATCCCTATAAACATGTGAAAATTTCTATACACTACTTTTAAACCCCTTATCGTGTATATACGTGGGTTTGATGCCTAAAACCGCTTACATCGGGATGTGTACAAAATCCAAATATTTTTGGAGTTTTCCTTGACATGGATCCGACTCACTTGTCTCCTAGCCTTCCATATTCCTTGAGATCGCTCGGATTTGACCTTTCATTACCCCTTTGAAAAGCTATATAAGGAACTCTTTGGGTACATTGAAGGCATAAGAGAATTAAGAGCAAAGAAACTATAGTCCATTGTTGTCAGAACTTGTGCTTGAGTCTCCATCCCTTTGTCCCTTGGAGCACTTTTGTGTTCTTCCCAAGCTTGCCCTTTGCTTGTGAGCTTGCTATCGAGAGATGGAGGATTGAGGTGGTGGAGGCCCAAGTGGGGGATTCAGTTTCTCCGATTCGCAAACGTGTTGAAAGAGGTTGTATTCATTGTAATCTTTGATTTTATATTAATAGAAATATCTTTTCTTGTCCAATAATGTATGTTTGAATGAATATTTTATCCATGGATGATTTCAAATGCTTATACATTGTTGATTATATATTCTAGAATAGATCTAACACCAATATATATAGTATGCTTGTATTGTTTACTTGTTGTTGAGGAAGTGATTAATCAATTCAAGCTGAAGTTAGAAAGCTCAACGGGGATCTACTTCAATCATCTGGAATAAGGTACGAGGTCTGATCCTTTAGTGTTAGATATTTGATTTCTATTGCATATTGGAAAGGATTGATTTCTGGAGTCAAGCTGTCTGTTGTGGTACTCCAAGCCATAGGAATTTCTCTCCATAACAGATGGTGAGGGGTAGAATTCTTTGTATTAAAAAAAGTTTCGGATCAAGACTTTTCCCCAACATATATGCAATAAGCTGTAAATTCTTTGAATTAAAATAAGCTTCATATTGAGACTATTTTACCAAAATATTTGAGTTAAGCTGTAGAATGTGTGGTATTAAAATATGTTTTAGATGGAAGATATATGCATTGACGTTTCCCCAAAAGATATATATTGAGTTGTAGTATGCTCTGTGTGAAAGTAAGTGATATAGACGCTGTTATTTGTTTCCTATTTGTTACTTTGACATAGGATCTAAACTCTGTAAACTTTTTCCTAAAGTTGGTGTTTATATGTGAACTAGAATCTTCTCTCCATTTCCAAAATTTCGTCTTCTCGATATAGGATATTAACCTAGGGATATCGAATGATCTATGTTTGTAGATCGCTTCTTTTTCTTTTAATCCAAACCCATTCTGCATTTTACAGAATTGATCTCGTATGTGTTGGATCTAGGGTATTATCAACATTTTAATCAGTTTTGTGTGATTTTGAATCTAAGACAAACTGTCTGTGTTTTCTTTGGTTGTGGATCCGAATGTAATTTTTTCCATATTTGCAATGGAAAAGGTTGGTGTTACTTACTTACAGTTTGATTGTTAAAACTTGAATTACTATCTGAATAGATCCATCATGTGTAAATCTCATATGGTGGATTTATTGTTGAATCGCTCCTTAATCGTTGGATTCACTGCTTGAAATATTTTGTCACCTATGATTCAATTTCTATCTAAACTGAATATATTACCTGCGATTTTGAGAAAGGGTAGATCTAATTTTAGTTTAGGCCTATTATTTTTCAATAGATTTTGGATCTGCATTTATGTAATTTATATACATTTACGATTTGAAGAAATCATGGTAATGCTTGAGATATACATTCATTTTGTTTTGATCATTTGATTGTTGCATACGATGGCTTGATGTGTGGTCAATAATATGCAAAATTCCTTTTAAAAGTATGCTTGGGTTTTTGTTCCGTGGTTTTTTTTATGTAATTCTATGCTTTTTCGGTTGTGCTAGCTTTCTTTTGGTCTCTGTCAAACTTCCCCACGACTATCATTCAACCTGTGTCTTGATTTAGACTTGTACTAGTTTAGTATTGACTCTATATTATGTAATTTTGAATGCCTATTTTATATATCAGTCGTGTTGATTCGACTATAGGTGAATAATTCACGGAGTATGCAGTTATCTAGAAATATTCAATGATGGATACTAGTGATGTAATATGCATTTTACCTATTTTAGTATTTTCTATACCAGGTATTAGACTAGTTACTATGGAATCGTGAACTATTCTAGATTAAATAATAACGTTGGCTGTGCCCACATAGCGATCTCTACCCATATGGAAACAAATCTGTAATTTATGGTTCTTTGATTTGTTGACTAAAAGGTGGAGTTATTTGATTGGCTAGGAAAATTCCAAATACAAGTTTCTTTTAAAGAAATTTCCTGTCAGGTTTGGTAATGATACCATTCCTCCTCTCCATTCTCATGTCCATCATAGTTCACACCTGGTGAGCGTGGTGGAACAGGACAAATCAAAACAAGCCCAACTAGTTACCTTCGACTGGACTGGAATTAAGTATCCACAGAACTGCGAGATTCGATACAATGAGCTTAGGAATGTAGAAGCCGCATGAAGTGCCTTAACCACTAAGCCTCTCAGATTTAACAGACAAACAAGTTCTTTTAGATACAATGAACCAGATTCAACACCTGCCCCTACTTTTTCTTTACTTCCTCGTTCTACATCTGTTTCTTCTATTCAATCTGACGATAGAAGAACTATTCAAAGAAATCCTTCTATTTCTCTTCCTGAGACTACCTCTTTCACAGGCCTGAATGAAAATGAACATAAAGGCCAGCATCAAAACTGCCCTGCCTGTTGAAAGACTCTCCAACGAATACAACACCAACAACAAAGACCAAGTCTAGGCATGTTTTCCCTTCCTAGACAGAATACTGCCATAGAGGCAACCATCCAAGGAAGAAAGTCTTTCCATCCCGGAAGAAACTTGCCTGATGTACCTTTTAGGCAATACTCATCAGATGGAAATTCTAAGAAATAATTTCTCCATCACAAATCATCTGGAGTAGATGAATCTACCTCAGATGAGATTAAGCTTGCTAATTGGGGAAATCTGTAGCACAAGATCACGGCCCAGAACATAGATGATATGGCCTTAGACCTGCTGCAAATTAAAAATTATGTCCTTGATGAAAAAGAAAAGGTCTCCCTCCTTGAAACGAAGATGGATATGTTAAACCATCTATTATTTGACTCGGAGGAGATTAAGACTGTTGTCTCTGCAGCAGCAGAGAAAATAGAAAGAAGATTGGATAAAATTGAGGAACTCATAATTCAAACAAATAGTCTCAAAACCAGAGTTCCCAAGGTAAGTCTAGTGGATTTTGCTTTAGCCACCCAAGGATATGAGAAGAAGTTTGCCAAGCCTCAGCTGGAAAGAAGCTTTTCTTTCGGAATGTTTAGTGCAGACCAAGAAGAAGATGACTGTCCGGATTTTGATTTCGGTCATAATGAAGCGGAATTAGAAGAAGTCCAAGACTGGATAGGATTCTTTAAATCCTGTAAACCTGCCCTTGAGCCAAAATATCTCCAGATGATGTCTTCACATCCAGTTAAAACTGAAGCAATTGACTTTCCTCAGTCCTCAGCTCAGAATGATACCTCTATGACTTATGCATCAACTGCCCCGCAGTTTAGCACCAAATTTGGTATTAATTCTGTCAGTAGCATCATATCTCAAGTGCCAGAACACCCGGTTCTCAACATCCAATGTCATTCTAGAGAAGAGATAAAAACTGCAATCACCCTCTTATTCCATTGGACAATTGCCCAAAGGACAAAGAATTCCTCTTTGACTGGCCAGTATCTGGAAAGCCTAATTGTTACTGGACTCTCAGGTTTAGCATCAGATTGGTGGCGTTTTTTGCCCCCTGAGACTAGGAATGAATTGTTGTTGGTGAATGATGGAGACCAACAAATTTTGAAGGATCTTGGTAAACAATTCCATGGAGATGATCAGATAGATGATACAGAACATTTGTCATCTCTTTTCATGTCAGCTCGGCTCTGCAATCTTTCACAAGCTGAAGCCTATTTCTGCTATATGCAGAAATTAATAATTCAATCAGGGAAAGCTAATGATCCTGCTTATTTGAAGCACTACTTGTGTAGCTTTCCAGGCCATGTTCCTGACGCTGTGGAACAATACCTTAAAGACAAAAATATTAATTACAGATACTTGTCTTTAGCACAGCTTCATTACCATATTCTTGCAACATGGTAGGAACATTGTTTGGAGAAACAAGTCTCCAAAGATTTCAAAAGGCATCAGAGTATGTATACTCCCTCTTTCTATAAAAATGTAGCACAAATGCCTGATTGGGGTTGTGGAGAACACAACCTTGGTCATTTATAATCTTCTTGTAAATGCCACCAGAAAAAATTGAAAGGGTTTTATTCCAGCGCTCCTCGTTATCATTTTTCAGATAAACCCTGGCAGTTTTCCAGAAAGCATAAGCCTCAGAAGAAATTCCCCAAACCCGCTGCTCATAAATTTATAAAACGAAAGCCATATAAAGCCGATAGAAAAGCTTGTTTTCTTTGTGTGAAATCTGGAAATTGGGCTAATAAGTGTCCAAAGAAAAAGAATAAGCCCAAATTAGCCTCTTTCTATGATAATTTGGATCCTAAGTGGTGGGATCAGCCACATCATGATGAATCACCCTCAGGTGAAGTCCTTTTTATTCCTTCTGAAGACTCTGATTCTTTCGATGAATCAGATGACGAGCATAAGCATCAGCCTGCTGTAAACAAATTTTCTCCTTCCTCGTCATCTGACTCTGATTCAAAACCAAATTTGGGGGGATATGAGGTCCCTGATTTTGATTTCAATTTTGCTCTTAATATGTTTTCTCTGTCATAGCATCAAGAACTTGTAAAACAGATTACTGCAATAGATTTATAGCTTTCTACAATTGAACTGTATGAATACCAGAAGAGAGCAAATCTCAGAGAAAGAAAGAAAGAATTACTCAGACAGCTTGAGTATACAAAAGGAAAGGAGAAAGTTGAATACGTAAAGTCCCTCTCTTATAAGCCTGTTGATTTATACCAAAATTATCCTGAAGGAAATTCTGAGAGACAGAAGTTTCGTCAAGACAGAAAAGCAAAGCTAAGGCTGGAAATAAGAGAAAAATAGCAGCAACTGAGACAACTCTGTGCTGAAATAGAAGACTTGAAGAATGCAGTAAAAGTGATACAGATAGAGTGTGATCAGTCTTCGGATAAAGATCCGAGCAAGCACTATGAAAGTGCTTTAAGTTTGGAAAGCACTAGAGAAGAATCACCTGAACCTGAGTCTCCTCAGAATCCTAGCCTCTCTATGCTTTCAGGACCCAAAGTGTATATTCCTGTACAGTTTCATCCCTGTGAATATAAACCATATTATCTTAGCTGTATGATAGATTCAGGGTGTCACGTAAATTTAGCTAGAGGTTTTGCTTTGCCTTATTTTTACTAGGAAAATACCACTGATGGAGGAACATCAATCAATGGAACCCCAGTTCCTCTCCAAGCCAAAGCAAAATTGTTCCCTGTAAATTTTAATGGTACAAAAGACAAGCTATCAGTCTATAGGATGGATGACCTCATCGAATATTGTGTCTTAGGAGCTGAATTACTTCATAGAGTCGGCCCTTATTTAGTTGATCATAAGAAGATGCAATTTACTTGTATTTTGAATACAAAAGTAGTATCCCTTCCTATATCTTTTAAGTCTGCTCCTAAATGTAAAATAGTTGAGTTAATCCATGTACCTACTCCTAACAGAGCTCAACTCATGAATATGGAGTGTAGTAAGGTTTTCTCTGATATCCATGGGGAAAAAGATTTAAAAGAAATTTCAGAGAAACTAATAAAGGATTGCTGCTCAGATAATCCAAATGCATTCTGGACCAGAGAGAAGTATTTCGTCTCTCTCCCTTATGACCCTCTTCAGCATATTAAGCCAATGAAAGCATCTGCTGCTCTCATGTCACCTTCATAAAGGCAGTTCTGTGATGCAGAAGTAAAAGAACTGCTAGCCAAAGGCTTAATCGAACCTTCAAATAGCCCTTGGGCATGTAGGGAATTTGTAGTAAATAAGCACTCTAAGCAGAAAAGAGGAAATCCAAGGTTAGTATTGAACTATAAGCCGCTAAATGTAGCTTTGTAGAAAGTAAGGTATCCTCTTCCGGACAAAGCCAGCCTGTTGCAGAGAATAATAGGTTGCACGATCTTTAGTAAGTTTGATCTTAAATCAGGGTTTTATCAAATTGGCATATTACCTAAAGATCGATTCAAGAAATCATTTGTCATGCCTCATGGCCAATACCAGTGGACAGTGTTTCCTTTTGGGATAAACAATGCACCATCTGAGTTCCAGAAAAGAATGGAAGACATCTTCCACGATTTCAGCTGGGCATTAGTTTTTATTGATGACATACTCATATGTTCTAAAACACTGCAAGACCATCAGAAGCACTTGCATAAATTTTATGAGTTAGTCTTTAAGCATGGATTGGTTTTGTCTAAACCAAAAATGGAAATCGGGAAAACAAAAATTGATTTCCTTGGATTCAACATCCAAAAGGGTCAATTTATTCTTCAGGAACATGTTTTGCAATGTTTTAAAAGTTTTCCTAACGAAATTCTTGACAAAACCCAGTTGTAGAGATTCCTTGGATCTCTGAATTACATCAAACCTTTTTATAAGGGTCAAGCAGCTGACATTTTCATATTGCAGCAGAGATTGAAGAAAAACCCTCTAAAGTGGTCAGCAGCTGTGTCAGAAGCAATCCAGAAGATAAAGAAGAAAGTTCTGGATCTGCCTCCTTTGTCCCAGCCAACTGGAACTGGTAGCTTAATCATTGAAACAGATGCATCCTCTTAGACATGGGGAGGAGTATTACTTGAAGCTATAGATGGCAGAGAGCATATTTGTGGTTATGGATCAGGTTCCTTCAAAGCAGCAGAATTAAACTATCCATCAAGCCACAAGGAGATCTTGGCTGTCAAAAAGACAGTTCAACATTTTCGTCTATTCCTGAAGCCTATGAAATTTACCATTAGAACATACCTCAAAATCATGCCTGGTATTTTAAAGAATGAAAGTTTAATGGCAGAAAACAATAGTAGGATATTAAAATGGTTTTTATGGCTTAGCAATTTTGATTATGTAATTATTTGTAAGCCTGGATATCTTAACTGTTTGGCTAACATGTTAACCAGAGAATCAGCTCAGCCTCCTGCATTAAATATGTTTTCAGCCGGAGCCTCCAGTTTGAGCTCCAGACCAGGTAAAAGCAAAGCCCCAGCCAACCAGCTAACAACATCCATCATCCCTACTCCAAAAAAAGGAGTTTATCTTTATCCATGGGAAGATGTGTTACCAGAAGAAGAAAGAAGAAAAATACTGGACCAGACTCCAAGAGAAGAAGCAGAGAGGTTTCTTGAACTCTGCACCATTGAAAGAATTCAGGCCTCTCCCTTACATCTAGACATTCTGGAGAGATGGGAAAAGGAAGCTTTCCTTAGCTTCCATAATGCGCGGGAAAAGCTTATCAAGGACTGCGATGTCTGGATAGATTGCAATCCAAAAAAAGAAGGAGAAGTTTGGTATGTTGATATTGGTTTCGGAAGACTCTCCTGGTACACCTACATCCTTATCTTGCAATTTTTGCAGAGAGCAAGGCAAAGTTGTTATCTGCACTGATCCTGCAAATCTTAGAAACAATGCCTAGACAGGTTGGATGGAGATACTCTTGGATCACTTTTGTCCTCGAGTAGACTGGAATAACAGACGTGCTAACTTCATAGCACATGCAGAAGAAGATATGGAAGTAGCAGACCAGAACCATCAGTGGTTCAAATTCCTACTAATCCATGAAGGTGGATCTTACAAACCACTCGACCATGAAATATATGTCACTCAAAAATTTATTATGAAAGATGAAAAGGGTAAAGCTAAAGGCCTCGGGCCTCATTTGTGGGTGTGTTGTTTGCATCGAGCAAGTAGTCCGCTCTGCAAGTTGAGTCGTGTTTGTGTATTGAGCAAGTAGTCCACTCTGCACACAAATCTAGAGTCTGTATGAGGATTATGCTCTGCGACTTGGCCTTGCGCTAAAAGATCGCACCAGAAACTCAAGTGTGATAGTCTGTAATCAGAAAAGTATGCTCTGCAGGTTGGCATCTCGCTATAACACTGCATCAGAAAAGATATGACGTGTCATAGATTTGTGTCTGTAACAAAGCGTATGCTCTGAGACTTGGCGTGGCCATTCCAAATGTGTCAATTTTATTTCCTTATAATTATTGAAAAAACCGTGTATACTAGGAGTGCCCATTTTTATAAGTAGAAGTGTACTTTTGATTGATATGATTTTATGATTATATAATGAGCTTGCTATAGTTGTATATGTGTTTATGTTCATACAAGGAAGCTGTGTTTATTATAGTGAAGTCAATGATGACTTCAATTATGATGATATTTAATGCACTTGCTATAGTTTTAGATTTGTTTATGATGTGTTTATGTTCATACAAGAAGGTTGTGTTTATTATAGTGAAGTCAATGATATAGTCTCATGAGAATCGAAATATATGGGATGACTTAGATATTGTTTATGTTTCAATTGCGGTTATACTGTATACCTCGTATAGTTCCTAATACATAAAGTAGATATGCATAATGCTTTGGGAATAATTAGTTTTACTACTCTTAGTGTTGTTATATATTTTAAAGAGAAGGGCATGGTAAAGAATATTTTATTATTTATGTAAATATGCTTTAGTATGGTGGATAGAGCGGATTATTATGAAGAAACCACTATATAATGCATATATCAATATAGTTGCTGAATGATTTATTTTCCACTAACGAAATTAACCTCTTCCTTTTCCCATAGAAAAGAATAAATGAGTTATGCATGCAAAGGGTATGCCCCAAATTTAGATATTTGGAATATGTTAACGAGAAAAGGTTTTCCATTTTAAATTGAAGATTTATAAGTCTTGTAGTTTTGGATTATGTTTAAGTGGAAAACCTTACCAAGAAGGAATAGTAATTGGCGAGTATTCTCGGTGAAAGATATTCGAGGTAAAGATAATGGCACTGGATGTGCCATGAAATTGTAATTTTTCTCTTGATAAAATAATATAAAGAATAACAAGCTTGGTGGACATAGCCTCATGGATTTGGTGAACCACTTATATGATGTCTCTCTTTTTGCTATATGTTTATGTTTGTATATACTCATTTTCATGATGGAAATTAATGCATGGATGATGCACACCAAATGATTTAGGATACATTTTCTTAATGGTACTATTCTCTATGAAATATACTGGAAAGAATACAGTTAACAATATAATTCAAGTAGGAAACCTACCTGGATAGTTAAATGTATTAATACCTTTTGTTTAACATTTTGATTTTAAGATAAAGAATTAATATCTTGATTTAAAAGTAAGTAATCAATAATTTGCATGATCTTCTTACCATGGTATAGAATGGGTAAAGTGCTATTAGGTTTTAGAATTATGTGATTACACACTCCCAAGAGATTAACATGGTTGATTTGTTCGTTATAGTAAAAAGAGAAAAAATTACCCCCATTTTCTCACAATTTGCATTGAGGAAATCCGGGTATGTTACACCAACTACTGATGGTGGAATACTATACATATGCTAGAGTGGACTTCAGAGGTGCACCTGACCTCCCATTACCTAAGGGGGATTAGTGGGATGATCGAGGTAAGAAGCATACCGTTACATATATTTTTGTTGTATTTTATATTTTATATTTTTGTTCATTTTGAGTGATACTGAGACATACAACGTTGTTTATGCAGACATAGGACCTTCCTGTCTGACGGGAACCTCACCCATAGAGAGGCAAGGAGTAGTGAGGGAGATAGCTGTCAGAACCATGGATCCTAAAAAAGAGCTCTAGGAGATTGAGGACAATATTCAAGGACTGATTGTGGGAGTACCTAACATCTCGATAAATGATCTCCCTAGGCACTACCAATGCCACACTGCAGGAGTGTCTAGATGCTTTGGAAGGCTACTATATCGAGTGGCCCGTGTTGTGATGCAATACCACAAGCACAAGGATTAGTATAGAGTGGATTCCTCATTTTTGTATTGTATTTATACTGAAAGCTTCAGAGCTTCATATTTTTCCCCTTTATATGTACCGGAGACTTGATATTTCCAAATTTTGGGTGGACTTAAATCTTATGGCTTCAATTTTATAACTCAACACCAGTTTATATATAAAATATTTTTATTTACATATGTGTGTGCGATGTGTTATGTGTATGAATGGCTACTTATGTAATTATGTGATTTAATGCATGAAATCAATATTAAAATGAACTTCAAATATGAGCAAGATACCAATCCAAGAAAAAGATCGTGAATGAATCAACTACCGTGTTAAAACTTCTTGCGATGTGATAGTAAGAAACATACTCAAAATACCTTTCCAAAAACCGAAAGATTTGGAACGTACAAAGAATTAGGGTGTTCTGGATGGTTTAGACTCGGTTTAATTGATGTAAAACTAACTCTCAATCTAGGAAAAACCTAATTTGACTCACACCACTAGCTAGAGCTTCATTCAACAAACCAATCACTGCATGGTACTCTACAAGATTGTTTGTAGCAGGACCCAAACAAGTTCTTCTCGAGCTCACCAGATCATTGGTAAGAGAGTGCAATACCCAGATTCATGATGCAAGGTTCAAAGTGTAACGAATAAAACCATCCTTAAAGCCCAAAAAGGTGGTCATCTATTCATTTTAAACATAATACTACATGAGCAGGATTACCTAACACACATCTTACATTCACCCCAAATCAACACTTCAAAATCCACACAACAATCTATAAACATTATATACATAAAACCTATGCTAGATGACCTAGGAATAACATTTTTTGAAGTAGATCCCATTATGAGGCTCTCCCAGGGGTATCCCATCATAATCTATTAAATCATAAACCCTTTTCTCTAAGACATGGATAACAATGTAGGGCCCATGCCACATGGATTCCAACTTTCCAACTCCCAAATTATCATGTTTATGGTCATAAGTTAACACCAAGTCACCTTTATTGAAGAGGCAAGGTTAAATGAACCTATCATAATGGGATTTAATCTATTGTTTATGCACCTCATTCTACAAGGTGGAATTGCAACGGGTTACATCGAGTGTGTTCAAGTATAAGAAAAGTTCTTCCTCTGTAGTGGTGTTGGGTAGAAATTCTACGATGAGATTTAGAGAAGGGATTTCACACTCTATCGGGAGGGTGGCCTCTATCCCATACACCAACTGAAAAGGTGTGAAGCTGGTGGACATCTTGACGATAGTCCTATAGGCCCATAAGGTGGAAAATAGTTGTAGATTCCAACTAGATTTCGATCGTCCTATCATCTATTGAAGCATGGTTTTCAAAAATTTATTGATATCTTCAACCTGGCCGTTGGCCTCCGGATAGTAGGGTGTAGTATTGTAGTGGAAGAAACCTATCTTGGTACTCAGTGCCGATATCATTTTATTATGTAAATGTGAACCACGATCGGTCACAATGGCCCGAGGAATTCTGAATCTAGCGATAATATGGTTGAAAATAAATAATGCATTTTCTTTTCCATATTTATAATATGTAGGCATAGACTCAACCCACTTTTTAAAGTAACCCATGACTACAATTATGTAACCATGCCCCCAAGATAAGGTAGGCTTACAGTGCACAAAATTGATGACACATTTCATGAATTGACCAACAACTATGATGGGATGTAACAAAGCAAGTTGGGTGCACTTTTTGGATGTGAATGACAAGGAGGGAGTTTTTTTATGGCCTCCATACAATATTTGAAAATTGAAGGAAAAAAATACTCGGCGTGTAAAATTTTATGGGTAGTAGCCATCCCAGAAATATGACCACCACAAGATCCATAATGGAAGTCATTTAAAACTACTTCATCATTTTCATGAATTAAGCAACACTACAAAATTTCATCAACGCCATGATGGTACAAGGTATCATTAATGATAATGTAGTACTTAGTGTGATGAAGAATACGATGACATTCATCTTGGGATGCATTGCGATAGAAGAGTTGCATCTAGAGATAGAGAATCAAGTCTCAATACTAGGGGTCAGACGTACTAATGAGGAACAATGATTCATATAGAGATGAACCAAAGGGTTTTGTATCCTCAGTAATATAGGGAAGGTCATACATGAGCTCTGCAAAGGTGAGAGAATTGTTAGAACTGGATTTTACAAATTCTAACTCAAATTCCTAGAGGATAACATTCCAATGAGAGTATTTCCCCCCAAGCATTTTACGAGTCAATATGTAATACATGGATTTGGAATCCGCATATACCGTGGTTGTTTGGAGCAAGATGTAATGATATAATTTTTGGACAACGATGACTGTGGCCAGGGATAGTTTCTCCACATGTGAGTACCGGGTTTCCGAGTCTAAAAGACTCTTACTAAGGTAGTAAATCACATGTTCATGGTCATGTTCTTCTATTTGAACCAATACCATGTCGATGGTGTATAGGGATGCATCCATGTACAAGGAATATTTATTGGTGTAATTGGGTGGTTGTAGGACAGGTGCATGTGCAATGGGGTGTTTGAGAATGTTGAACGCATGCTGCTCTAAGTCGTCCCAAACAAAGGGTGTATCCTTTTTTAATAAATGCATGAAACTGTGAGTTTTTTCGGTGTAGTTATAGATGAATTGACTTAAAACGTTTGTCTTCTATTGAAAACTTTGGAGTTCTATAACGTTCCTAGGGGGGAGTAAGGCCAAAATGGCTTCAAATTTCAATGGGTCTATATGGATTCCATCCTTGGACATGATGAAACCAAGTATCCTCCAAGTATCGACACAAAAAACACACTTATGTGGATTCGATCGTATGTTGTAGTGGAGGAACTAAGAAAAATGACTCTCATATGGTCAATGTGGTGATCCCGTTGCTATGAATGAGCAGGAAATTCATTAAGGTACGGTTCCACAATGTGTTTAATGTCATGGAAAGCATAAGACATAATGTATTGAAAGGTAGCACTAGGTTTTTTCAAACCAAAAGGTAAATTCTTATAGGGAAAGGTCCCCAATGGGAAAATGAAGGTCATTTTGTGTTGATCAGATGAGAGTATCTCTATCTAATTGTGGCCAAAAAATAGATCCATAAATGAAAATATGATACTCCCAACACAATTATCGATGATTTGATCGATGTAAGGGGTACATAAATTGTTCTTAGGACAATCCCTATTTAGGTCCCAAAAATCAATACAAACCCTAATGGTGCCCTATTTTTTGTTTATGGGGATAATATTAGACATTCATCCTATCAAAGGTATGGGGTAAATGAACCCAACCTTGAGAAGTTTCTCAATTTATTCCTTAATGGTCGCTTCTTTCCTTGGATGAACTTGTCATAATTTTTGATAGAATGTTTTGGCATGAGGCTAAGGCCTAATATTGTGAACCATGATCAAATGATCTATTCTTAACATTTATTCAAATATACAAGTGAAAATATATCTGAATTCTTTGAAAAGGGTTGTATAAGACTTTAGTTCCGAAATGAAAGTATTTGGTCCTACGTTGATGTTTTCTACAACTCTGGGCTTCAATGATATATCGACTGGAATGGTCTTAGTAATTTTTCTTTGATTACCCTAAGACACAACATTGTGGATGAGTACCAATGACTAAGAATTAGTTACAATATTAGATGAAACCATTGTTCCAAAATGGTCTTATACAATATTGAAATCGAGAAGGAAAGAGGATCGATGATTATTATCTTTCCAAGGCATATCATCTAAATACATGACTTCCATGATGGAATCACCAGATGGAAGGTTGTGCAAAAGATAATACATAGATGGGGGAGGGGTCTCAAACCAATATGGTAGGTCATATGGGTCTGAAGCCACCAAGAAATGATATTTTATGGTGGGGTCACTGGTGGATTGAATAGTCTGGTACATTTCTTTGAAATGAATTAATGATGTCGAATCACTGATTGATTTTCCTTTACCTAGGGTGTGGTAGCTCGAAGTTGAGATCATGTTCACGGATGAAGTCTACGAAGGAGGAGGGGGATTATTCAATGGAAAAACTACCATGAGTGAGGGGTCTTTAAGAATACCTACTCCAATGTTTTGATATTGTGAGGATGAGGAAGGAAGGAGTGTAACATTGTTCATAAAATTGGAACTCGTGTCTGGTGAATAGAAATGTAACTAATCAATTGTGACTATTTTCCCTTGGAATAGAAATTGGACTACATGAAACATGAATGAAGAAACAAAATTGCATTGCTTAGAACCAATTTTGACCTAGAAGAAGATTGTAGTCTAATGGAGAATCGATGAATTCAATGTGAATGGACACGAATTTACCCCCAAGCTTGACTTGGAGGGAGGGAAGTAGTCCATAAGGTTGAAAACTGTGACCACCAAATTCCTTTAATGTCTTGAGAGAATGATTAGTCTCAAGAGAACCGATATCTCTCCAATAGGATAAATACATGACCAAAGTCGAGGCATCATCATCTAATATAGCACGACGAATGATCTTCCCAATAAATTTCGTAGATAATCAGAAGGATAATTGATGGGAGATCCTGGACTTGAAATCAACCATTTTAAAGGTAATAATATTACTACTCTAAGGATTTATGGGTCAAAAAATGGAGAATAGGTTCTTTTCTCTACATGGGACATGTTTGGAGTACTTCAAGGATAGACATGACACATAGTTCTTGGGCCAAATATTCAACTGCATTGTAGTATTGAGAAACTCGCTCATTAGGATTAAATACTGAATTTCAAATTGTACTTTTTGGCAAGCGGAGGATGGTGTCAAGAATGGGTTTTTCGATATGAAGTTTGTAATATCTCGAGTTTTGACCTAACACTTATGGGAATAATCCCCATTGCTTATGATCTTACTTTGATGTTTTATTTGGTATATTGGGCCTAAGACCTGATTGCACATGAAGATGATGATTTGTTTGATATATTGGGTGGGTGTAGTCCAATTGCATATATATATATATATCATTTCATGTGTTGGGCGTGGACCCTGAAGCATATAATTAATGAGATGTTTTGTTTTGAGCGAGGATCTCTAGAGCACATCGGTATTTGATGTTTTGTGTTAAGATAGAAGCTCTGGAGAACATGAGTATTTATATTTGTGTTGAATAAGAAGCTATGGACCACATGGGTTATGAGACATTTGTGTTGAGCATGAAGATCTGAAGCACATGAAAAGATAAAATTGGAAGTGTTGGGCATAAGTCCTGTAGCCTTCCAAGTTGATGTTAAGCATAAGCTATGGAACATCAGATCCTTAACTAGTGTATTTGTAGGTGTATCCTACAAACAAATCCTAGCATTAGTGTTGAGTGGGAAGCTCCACAATCGCATTAAGTTTGTAACTCACTGTTTTTTAGCATTGAGTATGGGCTCTGGATAAGTGCTAGGAGTTACTGAAAAATTAATATGTTGAGTGAAAACGAATTTGATAAAACATTGATCTCATCTTATTTTTAAGTGATTAAATGAAATTTTGAATTTATGTATCTGATCAAAGTACTGAAGAACTACCATGTTATACAAGGGAATACAACATGCATGGAGGTTTAGAGTTTCCTAACCTAGTTAACGTAACCCCTACCTGAAGACCTTATTAAAGAAAGTGACTAAGTTAAAATAAAAGTGTCATATGATTAGGGATCATGCTATATGATACCTAAAGTTAAAATGTTAACAAATGGTATATATATAAATATTTAATTTATACATGATATGTATAAAAGAGTAAGCATAATAATAATGCTAGTAACTATAAGTAATAATGAAAGGATCCACATGTTATTATTATTACAAATGATAGCTAAATATTAAATGCCTACAAGAGTCAAAGTAGGAACTGGTCAAAATTTCCTAAGTTAAATTTAAAAAAATATTATAATTTCCTAAATTAAATAAAAAGTGTTATTTCAAGAAATCAAATAATTCTTAATTTAACTATTGCTTTTCCTGAAAAGTATGTCTATAAATACCCAATCCGAAGAGAGTCTTGGGGATCAATCTATCTTTTGATTATTCCATATTTCTACCTAATTATTCTCAAAAGAGTTGTTGGAGAACACTTTTCCTAAGAGGAAAAATGAAACTAATACAGAACCTGATATCCCAAATAGGGAATCCTTACCTTAGGAACTCTAAGCTACTTGAATGTTGGAACCACCTCAAGAAGATCCGTATTGAAACTAGGAACGGTTTTGGGTCATGGTTGGGTGGAATGTGGTAGTTCTCAAGTTATTTGGTTATCTGAATAGAGGTCAGATATGGTTACGTACTTGTTAATAATGGGTATTTGAGTGTGTAGGATTTTCATCCATTAAAATAGCTTCAACTTCAAAGTATGAGGTTCTTTATTTTTCCTTGCAATTTACACGTGTTTTCTTAGTAAAATTAGATTTAATTATGAATGGAGATTTAGTATTTGTCTGCTATATCTAGGTTATTTTATCTATCCAAAAATGAATTTCTAGTTAGGAAAATATATCTTATTTATATTTTCAAATGATAGACTATCACCTTTAGTTTTTATAGTAGAGGGATTTGGTTTATGTTATATTTCTACATTTTATTTCAACATTCACAAGTTAAAATTTAGTCTTCTCTAACAAGACGTATTTCTTTAAGCAAAGTCTATATTTTTAAGTCAGCTAGATGTTGGGCAATAGGGCAGACCTGAGTTTAATCCTTTAGTGTCGCACCAACAAAAGACCCGCAGTGTTGGCCCTTTCAGCAACAACTTGCGCACAGGTTGCAGTCTCACCCGAAACAGCTATCGGGTGCCGCAGAATCTGGTTTCTGCAAGCAGAGAGGGGGATTACTGTACCTTAGCCTTTAATAACCTTATAATTAATAATTATAAATCTTTACCATTCATTCAGATACAACTTCGCAGATAAATAAACAGTCGTGACTTGCTCAACCCACTACATGGAATTCACAGCGAAGCTAAATATTAGCAGTGATCTAACTTATCAGATGTATACAGTTATTAATGCATAAAAGACAACAGAAACAGAAACAGCACAAGAAACCACAACACCAGATATAACGTGGTTCACCCCCAGTGTAGGGGCTACGTCCACAAACTGTGTTCTATTCAACTTGCTACAAAACCACAGTTTGATCTGCGCACTCAGCTGCAGATCCCTTCAGTCCTTAAAAATCCGCACACACAGCAGCAGGCCCCTGCGCACACAGCTGCAGGTCTTTCCTCAATCTTCTTTACAAAAACCCTCTGCTCACACAGCTACAGAGGTCATCCACGCACACAGCTGGGACTTAACCTTTCCTTACAAAATCAACGTTAGCTTTGCTTTAATCTTTCTTACATCATAAAACCTAACCTTTCTTCTTTACACAAGCGCTTATTTATCCTGCGCATTTTTACAAAACCATGGTCTTAAACCATGGGCACCCCAAACCCTAAACCATGGGATTAAACCATGGGTTTATTACAGAAGACTTTGACTCAACCCTGACACCCCTAAGACTATTTTGAGTCCACACTTGCGGATTTATCCATCTTAAGGGTCGTTAGGGTGCGCGTCCCAACAGGCCCCTAAGACGCACCAGTGGCCCTTCCCGGGACACTCTTCAGTTTCTCTGGTGGCAGAATTCCGCTGGCGAAGAATAGTGTACTACTTGTTGAAGCTCTCCATGCTGCTGTCGGCTGCCTACTTCTATCCTTTGCAGAATTTTTGCTGGTGAAAGCCATCGTGACCCACCTGCAACACCATCCTTCACTCCAATTGCCGATGCCTGACCATCCACAACTTTGGGGTCCCCTGGGATTGCGTGTCACACTGCAGAAGGAATATAGCTGCCATGGTTCTTCTAAGACGAAAGATTGCATGGCGCGATTCCCCAGAGTCTTTCTGCGAGGCCTCATGCCCTTTGTTGCTCTACGTTAGAGCAAAGTCCTGTCCATCTTTGAAAATTTAGAGCAAACTCCTACCTGTTGATGTACTTAGCCAAGTAGGGCTGTACTGGCGGAGTACTCAGAAGGTGCTGCAGACCTCTGTCCCTTACTTCTCATACTAGCTCCTGAACTTTACAGTCGTTAGACATGGTTTGGGCTGAATATCTCACAGATGTGCTTAAGACAGAAAACACAGGTCGATATGGCTTCTTATAGAATCCTGAGGCAGAATTTGTCATCATGGTGCAGTAATGACGCCAAATCTGATGAAGTTCTGGAAATCTTCTCCACACAGCGCCGGATTTTCCCAAAATCTCATTATGGCAAGTAATGAGAGTAGATCTCGTGCCAGCGCTGCCGAATGCAGTATGTCCCATCCGTCACATTTTGGGCTGTGACACACCTTGACAACCTTCGACTTCGACACAGTCTAACCCTGCGACCTACGACAAACCTGTAGCTTCGCATCCTTTAGACAAAATAGACTACGATAATCCATAATGCTACAAGCATATTCGCTTATTTGCTTGGTGCTACCTCCTATTCTGAGTACCTGGCCTATCCGTGTACTTTTTTTTTAAGCGGCTCCCATTTATCATAGAGGGAAAAAGCTCACCATTTAACTTAGCTAGTTGGACTGCGCCCCCGTCAGTAACTTTCTGTACTTCATACAGTCCTTTCCAATGTGTCTTAAACTTTCCTAGGAAATTCATGAATTTGCTGTCATAAAGGAGCACAAGATCACCCTGCTGAAAATGTTTCTTCTTGATTTGTCTGTCATGCCATGCTTTTTCTCGAGCTTTCTGCACCTGTTGTTGGAAGCCTGCGACAAATCTATCCTCTTCAAGTTCTAATATCTGTTTCAGTCTCTCTGTGATTATGGCTGGGTCATCCATCTCGGTGAAAGAAGATATCCGGAGGCTGGGAACAATGTATTCCATGGGCATGACAGTATACTGGAAGGATCCCATTTCGGTAGCAAAGGTTGTCTTATGTCGGTCCTCTGGAGCAATTCGGATCTGATGGTAACTAGAAAAACCATCGGTAAAAGAGTATACTTCTTGACCTCCAACATTATCGAGCACTTGATCTGTAAAGGGAGTGGGAAAAGGGTCGTGCAGACCGGCATCATTGAGTTTCCTTAGATCGACACAGATTTGGATTTCACCCTTAGTCTTCTTCTCCTGGACAACCATAGGGATGACCCACTCAGATTCTTCAACAGGTTCGATTATTCCTGTAGAAAGCATCTTATCCAACTCTAGCTTAACCTTTTCCTTGTATTTTGGATTCAATCTATAAGGGTGTTGCTTCACAGGCTTCACATCAGGCTTCAGGGGGATCTTCATTACACCGATATCTCGCAGGATACCTTTCATTTCAGAGAACTTTGTCGAAAAAATATCTTGGTATTCGTGGAGAAGTTGAGTTACCTTGCTTACCATCTCGTCATCCCAATAGTCACCAATGGTGGCAAACTTAGGCTGTGCATCGGATCCAATGTTAACTGTGCGCGTCTTCAAGGGCTGCGTCACTTAGGGAACTTCGACTGCCGGTCCATGCACGTCGCAGTATCCTTCTGATTAGGGATATCAAGACGGCGTGGGTCCTCCTCCTCGTCGACTATGAAGTTATAACATTCGACTACGAGGGCTTCTTGTGTGGCCCAATCAGGGCGATTTTCATTAAATACCTTAGTATGGATGATCTGATAGCTGCGTCTAGGGCTGGGAAGACATCATTAGTAGAGAAAGTATTGATAAAGCTATGAACAAGACAGTCCCAAATTACAGTATCTTGGTGAAGTTCAGCCTCCGCGTACCAGTTCTTCGCCAGTGGTCCCAACGTGTGCACAAATCTATGTACCCACTCATCCTGAGGTACATACTTCCATGCCTCGTAGCATTTTCTTAAGTGGTCCTGGGGGCAAGTTTTTCCATCAAACTTGCTTCGTGCCTTTGCCAACTGGTCTGAGAACCTCAAGCGAAGGAGCTTCTGACATGCTTCCCAGGTAGGGATCTGCTTCTTATGGCTCATCCACCATCTGACTGCTGTGGCTCTGAATGCTGACTCTAGGGCCTCCATTTTCTGTAGGTCAGGTATCTGATCCAAGAATTGTACAATAAACGGTTTAGGATCTGTTGAACCATCATACACAGGTATAGTTCTGGGTTGTGAATCGACCCATCTGAGAGACTTGGTAGGGAAGACATTGCTACCCCTATGGTGCTCAGATAATTGGTGTTTCCAGCTTTCTAATTCATCTTCAGAGTCCGTCATACAGGAGCTACCAGAATCCCACCCTGCGGCCGCAGGATCCTCATAACCTTCTTCCTGCGCAGCGATAGTAGAGATGGGTTCCGCATTAGCTTGATCCTCATGTCGGAGTGGTTCTGTGTACCATTCCCCTTGTGAAGGATCCAGGGGCAGGATGACCCTGAAGTCTTTCCCTTCGAAGACCATCTATCTCTTTTTTAGGTTGATGACTGCAGCATTTTCCATTTCCCATTCAATTCCTAACAGGGTCGGGTAAGGTTTTCTATCATCAATGATCTCAATTACTTCGAAGTCCGTGAAGGTGCTGACTCCATCAATATCTATTTGGAGATCCAGGAATATTCCTAAAGGTACAATCTTTTGCTGGTTGGATAGCCTCAACTGTATAGGGGACCAGGCAAGGGTAGGTTTCCCCATTTGTTCCCAGGTTTGTTTGGTTAAAACACTTACATCGGACCCTAAGTCCAGAATAACATCGGTCATATCATATGCCCCTATCTGAGCATTCAATCGCATTTCCCTACCGGTCCTGCTGACTCGATGAACAGTTTTGTCCCGACCACAGCTTTGCAGAGATTCGCAGGAAGCGATGACGTTCTGCAGCTCATTCAGAGCATCTTGATTTCTTAAAAGTTTGAGGCAACTTTGTAAAAAGGTAGACAATATACTTACTTTATCCAGCAAAGCTTCGCGGGGCAGCGACTGAGGTTGCCCAGGCGCGCTGGGTGGGCTAGGGCCAGCAAAATCTTTCTTGGCCTCCATGAATGTCTCTTTATCTCTGATGATATCAAATGCAGGGATTTTTTCAGGAGCCTTACGAACTAGAGCTTCGACAGGTCGGTTTGGCGTATTTTGGGTGTGTGTCATGACTCCACTTCTTGTAACGACATTGATGGCCGTAGCAGGGTGGGGTTCCACAGAAATCATCTGGAGGTTCTGAGTAGGGGTAGTCTGTCATGCCTGAATCTTAGCTATCAACTGGGGGCACTGCTCAATCACATGATCTACTGCGCGGAAATACCGACACGTCATAGTGGGGTTCCGACAATTGTGAGCCAAATGCCCAGCTTGGTTACAATTGTAACACACGAATTGGCTTCAGCCTCGCTCGGCCATGCCACCACAGCCTCCAGAAGTACCTCGTCCAGAGGCACCCCCCTGGTAACCATAACTATCATTACTTGGGCCTTCAGTGTGCACCTGGTAAGCATAATAGGTGTGGCACTCATCCTCATTATGACCTACAGATTTGCAAAAATTACAGTAGGAGTTCTTAGGTCCCTGTCCATACCTTTGCAGCAGGTAACAGTTCTCAGGTCGGTGCTGACCTGTCATTCTGTAGAGCTCACAATAGAGAACTTGTGGTGGAAAGGGGTTCAACGCACCTGTCTACAAGTACTTGTTTACCAGAGGGCACCATTCCTTGTCGTGACCTTCGGTCCGACATTGCGTACACCAAACCTCTTTGCGATCAGGTTTTCCCTTTTTCATCTCGTGAAGTTCTAGGGCCATCGCGGTGAGCTGCGCTTGGATTTGAGCAATACCAGAGTCATCTCTGATAGGGGCAGTCTCTAATTTCATTGCGATTTCCAGAGCCTCTTGCTGGTCAGCAACCTTCTGTTGCATGAGTGGAGTTCTGATATGTGGTAACAATGCTGCAATAAACCATTCCTTGTGCTGCGCAGGACTAATGGTAAAGCTGACTTGGTCGAGTAGAACTTTGAATCTCTGATCAAAGTCCCACACTGATTCACCGCGTCGCTGTTGAATCTCCTTGAGTTCAATGATGCTCTGCGACTCCGATTTAGGCTTCTTAAATTCTTTGATTATGGCCGCCTTGATCTCGCCTAAAGTAGGGATCTGAGTGCTGGAAAATTTCATGAACCATGTCAGAGCCCGGTCCTGAAAGGAAGTAATGAGCTGCGTGGCTTGCACATCCGGATCTGTAATTTTCTTCACGTTCCATACTGCTTCGCAGAGAAACCAGAACTGTTCTGGGTCCTCTGATCCCGTGCCTTTAAAGATGGGGAGTTTAATGTCATCAACGAGGTGGGCCATGAAGTTTCTCGGGGGCTTGGGAGGGGGACAGGACATCGATGGGGGGGATTTACAGGGGCAGACTGGCCTGTGGCTGGAATACTCGGGCCTGGTTGACTCTTAGACTACGATGGAATTTCAGGGGTAGCGAAGCAGCGTTACGGGGTGATCGGAGGGTTTCCAACCGAAGGGTTTTCTTTGAAATCTGACTCTTTAGGGTTTACAGGGGTGGATGCGGTAGCTTGACCTAAGGAAGAGGGGTCAAAATCTCTCTTATACCTTTTTTCGTTTCGCAGCAACCCACTTTGCTAGTCGAAGGGAGTGTCACTTGCAAACATATGTTAGTACGACTAAACTAATAGTCCAATTCAAACAGCAATATACCCTTTTCGGCTAGTAGTATTTTAATCCTTAAGCTTAATAAATTCAAAAACTTACCACGGGGCCCTTTGAAGAACTGTCGTTCAGCTTGGCTGAAGGAGCTACTTGCATCAAGGGAAAACTCCGTCACAAAGGCTTCCAACGTTCGCGTCGTCCAGAAATCAACAGCGCGGGATACCTTGTTGTTCACGTGTTGCACAAGATTGACCCTCGCAGGGGTCCACGCGGGAACCCGTCGAGCTTGGAAGTTCGTCCTTCTCTCTGTTAACCTAGACAACCACTGGTGCAACTCTATGTGGATACTACCAAAGAAAATTTCATAAGCATCACAAAAAACATACCTTTGTAAAAATTCACTTGCATTACACCGCGGATTGGCGTTCTCTTGCTACGCAAATTTCAAATAGATCTCAGCAAACCAATGACTGATTTCCTTCACAGAGGGCCTCCAGAACATAGCCCTTGAGGTACGATGTAAACCCCTCTTGAGCAGGTATTGAGTTCAACTGGCAACAGAACCAATTTGTTGGGAAATAGGGCAGACCAAGGTTTAATCCTTTAGTGTCACACCAACAAAAGACCCACAGTGTTGGCCCTTTCAGCAACAACCTGCGCGTAGGTTGCAGTCTCACCCAAAACAGCTATGGGGTGCCGCAAAATAAGGTTTCTGCAAGCAGAGAGGGGGATTACTGTACCTTAGCATTTAATAACCTTATTAATCAATAATTATAAAGCTTTACCATTCATTCACATACAACTTCATAGATAAATAAACAGTCGTGACTTGCTCAACCCACTACAGGGAATTCACAGCGAAGCTAAATATTAGCAGCGATCTAACTTATCAGATGTATACAGTTATTAATGCATAAAAGACAACAGAAACAAAAATAGCACAAGAAACCACAACACCAGATATAACGTGGTTCACCCCTAGTGTAGGGGCTATGTCCACAAACTGTGTTCTATTCAACTTGCTACAAAACCACAGTTTGATCTGCGCACTCAGCTGCAGATCCCTTTAGTCCTTAAAAAGCCGCACACACAGCAGTAGGCCCCTGTGCACACAGCTGCAGGTCTTTCCTCAATCTTCTTTACAAAAACCCTCTGCGTACACAGCTCCAGAGGTCGTCCACGCACACAGCTGGGACTTAACATTTCCTTACAAAATCAACCTTAGCTTCACCTTAATCTTTCTTACATCATAAAACCTAACCTTTCTTCTTTACACAAGCACTTATTTATCCTGCGCATTTTTACAAAACCATGGGCACCCCAAACCCTAAACCCTGGACTTAAACCATGGGTTTATTACAGAATACTTTGACTCAACTCCGACACCCCTAAGACTATTTTGAGTCCACACTCGCAGAGTTATCCATCTTAAGGGTCGTTAGGGTGCGCGTCCCAACACTAGACCTCATGTTTCTTATTTCAAGTTAAAAAAAATCATAAAAATAATATCAAAGATTCTATGCCTAAATTTTATTAACCCTAATTGATGAACCTTATCAACCAAAGAAATATATAAAATCTAAATTTATATCTTTTCTTTGCTGGCATATTTCATATTTCCATCAAGCCTGTATTATTTATAATCAACCAAACTACTATCTATAGCCTTAGCATAAATTCTATGCATAAGATTATAACTTAAATACAATTGTTGAAACTTTAAATAATATATCAAAACACAAGTTAAACATAGTTAACCTATTTTTAAAACCTACCAAATATCATAAACAAACTCTAAATTAATAATTTCCGCTTTATAACATTACATACATAGTATGCCTGCCATCGAGACCTATCAAGGTCTATAGGCACGGATTTGTTTTAAACAATAATCATATTATCTACCATCACGCTAAGAGTCAAACATAAATGTAATACAAATTCATTTATGGAAATAATGCATCCATTTAAAGGTCTCAGGATTGAATCATGTTGGTACTTATGCCAAAATAAAATCCACACACACAACTTTAAACCATAAACCCACGGAGCCTAGGATCGAATCTTGTGGGATCTTGTCATTAAAGACAAAGGTTAGTTCAAACCACGACAATCATCAAATCATGTGGGATTTGATTTGAAAAATTAAATAATCTGCAAAGATTTATAAATTTCCACATAAGTCAAAAGAAACTACGATAACAAAACTACATAATGTACAGGAATAAACATCAAAATTATACATAGGCTATGGTTTTACATAAGGGTTGAAATTACAGCTAGCAAGCTCGAACCCATAACCCAGTTCAAGCCATAATAAAATCATTTCTCTGTCAGCATTTCGCATTCTAAACCAAACCGAATAAAATATGCATGCTACATTTCATTATCAAGGCTGATGACCGAGAAGTAAATAAAACCCATTAACATAATCCATGTAAAAAGAACCACCATCTGCGGTATCCTAGCCAGGGAATTCACATTTTTTCAACCATAATTCTAAGCTCATAGCCATCAACATAAATAACCATAGGCATGTAAAATTAAATCATAAATTACCATTAAAATAACATTCGCCCGTAATAAATTATACACAGTCATAATCGACAAGGGTGCCATTGCGAGCAATGGAACAGCCTTAAGTAAATTCATCATCTAAACCAAAAATGTAGTACTTCCATTAATACACCAAATCCAACGTTTAAAGTTATAAAATCAAAATGATTATAGACATAGCCAAAGGCTCGTATTTTTCCCAGAATATTTACATGCCCATCCTTGGATTCTCTTTAAACAAAAGAAGTCCCATACAGTCGAAAACCCACATCCAATACATTCACCCCATTAATATTTACAATATAGATCTTAAAAGCTTTACTAAAAACATTTATACCCAAAGGTAACAGTTCAAGGTTTTTTTTACAGGGCTTACCCGTGAAGGGTATCGTAGATAGCCTGATGGACACCACGACTCCCGAATGGATGACCTGTCACCTACAGAAAGGAACAGAGGCCCATTAGAAGTATGTCAATCCTCCACTTGAAAACAACAAATATTATAACATTTCAAATCCAAATAGATAGCATACCTTTCCAAGGCGCAGAGCGAACCAATCCCTCACATAGTGACAAAAACCAAAGAGTTGAACAAAGCATACCCACAATAGGGACAAATGATTCTTTCCATCCACGATAGAGCAAGCATAGGGTTTGATTTTCCCATCCCGAGGAGAATTTGCTTCGCCACCCTGTTCACCGCCAATGTTGTGATATTTTACCCTTATTCCTATAGTTTCAAAACCCCAAACATGACTTGGTATTGGAGATGCCTTTTGCATTTGAACCACCATCATTCGCATTGTTGACATAGTTAAGCCAAGATTCATGTCGATGTAGAGTATTCCATGAATGGATCATCATACATATATCATATGGCATATAAACTTTATATACATTATGGCTAAGTATTATGACTTAATCCTTTCACATACAGGCATAAAAACATTCAAATCATATAAATACTAAGCATATGAATGAAGTTTATTAAGTCTTAAACCAAGTTAATAATATTAACAAGATAGACATAGGTCCAATAAACCCTAGCTATGCATAAAACAATAACACGAACAATAGTAGTAAGAACTGATAAGATAGGACTTTGGTCCTTTTTGTCTTCAAAAAAAATGGAGTAGTATAGCATAGGTAGTATGTCAATGTTTAGCTGTCATAGCAAGTTTTCATCACCTAATGAAGATGCACAAAATGAAGGGAAGTTGCATTAGTTAAACATGAACTCAGTAAACCATGTAACATCAAATAGAATCAGTTACCTCTCCAAGTGTTCCTATAAGGGATACAAGTCTCGCAACTCTACCCCTTGACAGTTAAAAGTTAAGTCAGGATTATCCATAAACAACAAACAAAACTTATAACCAGGAAGTAAGATATAACAGAGAAAAATATATATACATGAAGTAAGACATTACTATACAATTACATGTAAAATAGTAAAGCACTAACAAAATAGTCATTTAAACCAGAGCAAGTAAAACAAACATAGTGTATGATTACAATGACAGTTACATATGAGAACATCTAGAAATGGTACAGACAACTTATACCACTTCGGTGTAGTAACCAAAGATCGACACATTCTGTAGAAGATAAGTTAATGTCCAAATTACGTAGTGTTCTACAGGACAATACACCCTTTTAACCTAGGGCCTGGGGTTACTAACTTACTAATAGACTTGCAGACAATCAAATTTTACAAAAAATGAAATAGGAATAGGAAGATATTTTGTTTTACCCAGTTTATGAAGGTTGATCCAAGCTTTGTATTCTCCTACTTCAGTCTTCTCCAAAACTTTTAGGGCTGCTTCTCTTCACCTACAAAGAGCCAATTCTTCAAAAAATATATCATGTATATATATCAGTGGTTAGTGAAAATCATATTCATGATAACATAATTGAAATTATTCATAAACCAAGACATATGAGAAGGAACAATACAAAGATTGGAAGAATAAATCTCTTTATTAACAAACAATTGATAGGTGAGAATACAACCCAGCTTCTCACATAAGGACTCTTCTACAACCTAGGACAATGAGTTCCTCTACTCCAAGACTCTGAAGGTATACAAACATCATAAATTTTCTATTCTAGAATTGATTTCTTAGCCCTATCCCAAGGCCTCTATTTATACATTGGTAAATAGAGTAGTTTTGAAGGTTAGGATGGCTGAGACAGCTGGGCTAGTTATGGATTAAGGCCCAACTAATATCATCTAATCACGATTTATATTTTTTATTGTCGAATTAAGGTACACACAAGTATTTATATAAGCAAGGCATGTATGACACACTTGTTACTCAAAGGAAACTCGTGTGTTCAATGTACACGCGGGTTGCAATGCAAATAGTCGCATGTGACACGTGAGTTGCAATGAAAATAGGAGCATGTAGAACCCTAAACTATGAATAAAAATATATCAAGCTGGTCTGTTCAATATGTATCAATGGTCATGCACATCTATAGTGTCTTGGAAAATTCAATCAAAATTGTCCTTTTGTGTCCCGACATAGTGGATGTTAGTACTCGGATAGAGAAGTACCATTTAGGTTGATAACATATGCCCCTTAATGTGTGAGTTCAAAGGGAAGCGATGGCTGAAATACATTACAATATTTATCTTGGAGAACTCAAATGTCCAAGGAAATGGAGGAAGTACCTGAAACAAATATATATCAATGTCATATACAAAATCATATCTGAGGATTCCATGTTCAATATACTGGAACACTAGCTCCTTTACAATATTTGATTAGATCATATGATATGGGTATAAGACCATGTATATTACAAAGGTGGATAAAATCCACAATATATAATGACAAGTCTTCAAAATCTAGAGGCTGTGTAATTGAACATAACACAATCTTGTGCAACTTAGGTTATAAAGGTGAACCTAAGGTCTTCTTGGAAATCCAAGGGAACGAATACAATGCCTACCATATGAATAGATGTGTTGAAGTCGAACATGGAAAGGACTCAACATATTGTCAGTCAATAGGTGAAACTAACAACTGGAGCAAAGGAGTTCACAAATAATGGTAGTGAATCCTGAGTGCTGAAGTGTTGATGAGAAACTATACTTTGATGAGGAAGGCAATAGATCCTCCAACGGATCACAAGAGTGACTAGGAACTTGATGTGGGAAGGTAGACACAAGTGACACTCAGATAGGATAATGATGGAATCAGGATAATAGCTAGATGTAGGGATAGATCCTTGAACAGTGAGCATGACACAGTGATGACCCAAGGTAGTTTTTAACTTTGCATATAGGACAACTAAACTTATCTGTCATGTAGGAGACATGATCAGATTCCCCATGTATAAAGGGCAAGTTGAGGAGTAAAAAAATCGAAGTAATAGCTGAGGTGAAAGTGTAGACTAAAACATGAGCATCAAAAAGTTCAGAGAGTGCTATGTTCAAGGAAAGCATGCTGTCACTGTTTATAACCCAAAGAGAGTACTTCTTCCTTATTTTTTCCTGCTAAATTTTAATGATTTCAGGAAAGTCAACTCAGGTCTATCTTCATTTTTGACAAGCTTGAAGAGGGGAGAGAATAATGCTTGATAAAATCACTGATTCATGGATTTTACGAGCCTGAACTAGTACATGGTTGTTGGTATTTTCATATTTTGAGAGTCTGAAAACTCTGAAGAAGACTCGAGGGGGGTGCTTTTTTTTCCAATTTAGTCTCATGAGGCCGAAAAAGTATAAAACATACCACAAAAGAACTCTCTTAGCTTCTAAAGAAGTAAGGCACATATTTTTCTTACTTAGTTAGGAAGGACCGAAAAAGGTTAAATTACCACCTACCCAATGCCCCCTCAAAATCAGCATATAGCCTAAGTTTTACGAGTGTGAAGGAAGTAAGATCACTCGGAAATATCCATTTGGTTATGAGAAATGGGGCTTACAATAGTAAACTCGATGCCTTTTTATTTAGGGTTTAACGAGCATGACAAAGGCATAAAGTATGCTCATAATCTTTTACATGTTTAGTTCCAGAGCATGAAAAAGAGAAAACTAAGCTCATATTGGGAATTTCTTTTCTGAAAATTTAGTCCCTCAGGTCCGGAAAAGTGATAAACCTATACCTGAGAATACTCTTCTCAATTCTGAAGAAAAGAGAGTGCTCCTTTTTCGTATTATTCCACATGGTCCAAAAAATCCATAAACTTCCACCAATTGGATGCACATTCACATATTCTTAATGAGCCTAAATGGACAAGTTTACTAGGTATTCAAGTTTGTTTTGAGGAGTTAGAGTTGGGCCTAAAGAAGCTCCATAAGGGTGGGGAGCCTTATAAATAGGGATATCTTGTAAAAAGAGACAAAAAAATGAGGCTTAATTTTGCATGAAAAATAGCTAAGAAGGCTCCCCTAAACCTATGACAAATGCGGCATGAATACCAAAAGACAACAATGTGTTCTAAACTAGGGAACTCATGGAAGGGGGGTTCTATCCATGGAAGAAAAATAATGTAGACTAGGTAAAAAATGGTTAAACACCATAGTCTATGGTCAACGAAGTCATCCTATAGTTAAAAGCAGATAAGGTATAGAAGAAAAAATGCACATGGAGGACCAAAAACATATCCTATATGAGCAGACAACAAATTTAAATAGCCTTGAACTTGTTGCATTAGGAAAAAGAAGATGGTATTCGTTCAAATATAAAAGTAATTTTCAAACTATAGGATAAAAACCCAAAAATTGAAAATTTTCTTATCAAACATACACTTTTAAGTTTTTACCCAATTCAGAAACATTTTATCTCTTTCTTGGATTGCTTGTTGTGGACAAATAGGTAGACTATTTTGAATTCCACAAGTGCCAAGTAAGCTAGCTCTTCTTTCTCTTCCAATATAACCATTTCAATTTTCAATTTTATCCAAAATATAGATGTTTAAGGTTTCCCTAAGGAGGCCACATGGTACATGTGGGTAGGATACTTATACAGTTATGTACATGCATTATACACATGACATGTCCAAAGGAAACCCGCGTGTAACACATGAGCTATCTAAGAGATAGTCGCGTGTACTGCACGACATAGAAAAAGTAAAAAACTAGCCAAAATTCAAATAATTTTGATGCATTCTAATGTTAAATCTTGATCAAATGGGAAGGGTCAACCATGGTGTTGGAGAGGAGGGACTGAGACACACTCCGTATTTCCCCCACTGTGCGTGCATTATGGAAAACTAGGCTACTGAAATTCTTCTGCACCTCGCCCATGCGGGCCAATGTCTTCTTGTTCGAACATTTGATTAGCTATTGGGACCATGACCTAGGTGATTTCGATCTTCAAGCTGAGATCTTGGAGATAGCCTTGGAAGAAATATACTTCATCATAGGGTTTTATCAAAAGGGAATTCCTTTCAACCTAGAAGGTACTAGCAGGGGTGGTGACCCCATGAGTGTCCAAGATTATGTGGACACCTACTACGTGCCTGGGAGCCAGAAAAAGGGATCATGTATCCTGATTGTGCATATTACTAACTTCTCGCTATAGATGTTGGTAAGTACTATAATGAGGGTTGTAGGATATTCATTTCTTCATCTTACTACTCGAAACCAAATGAGGATTGTTGTAGAGTTCTTATAAGGGATCATGTTTGATTGGTGCTCGGGAATAATACCGATTATGAAAACACAACTCTCTGACTGTAAAAGAGGTCGTCGCAATAATTTTGGGTATTCAAGTGTATTAGTGGCCTTATTTTTTGAGAGAATTCCCGCAATCAGCCCTACAGTGCCACTTCCATCATTCTCTCCTCGTCAACCTAGATTCACTAGGTAGGCAGAGATTTTCCTTCACTAGGTCAGTGGTGGACCAGTTCAGAGCGTGTATGATGATGATTTATACTTGCGGTGGGGGAAGCAGTTTCCAGCACTAGAGGAGTTTCCATATGCTGGTTTAGCATTTCAAGGTGACAATGATCTTGTCCTCCTTCCAAGAGGAGTATGGGGAGCACTAGGTATTTTTCTTTTTAAGTTTTTTAATTTTTTATAAATTTCTATCATAAAGATATATACATATGTATAAGAGTTTTGAATCCATTTTAATGTTTAAAATGTAGATGTTGGGCTTATCCACCTTGATGGGAATCCCAATATGTACGTACGACCAGTGGCGGGGGAAGACTAAGGTTTGATGAGGGTCTTTGAGTAGAAGCTGAGCAGGCTTACCCAAAGAGTCCCAACCATACTGATTAAGCAGATCACTACCATCATGTAGGAATTTGTTGTAGGAATTCTACCTACCTAGATACGCCTTATACGAAGGGTATCCAGGGTTGTACTTGTCTATATAGAAGCCAAGGAGGCTGCTACAGCTGAAGAAAATGATAGTGGAGATGGTGTTGGTGATCAAGATGATTAGGGTGATCAAGGCTATATCTAGAGGAATTTTATGGATTACAATCCAAATTTTGTATATTTTTGTATATTTATATAGTTATGACTGGATCTAAGAATCAAAACTCAACTATCTTATAGATAGATTTTTACATATATATATATATATATATATTACCCAGTTATTTACATGTGTTCTAAATGTATCTGTTGTGTATATTTTACAAAATGTGTGTTAAGTGCCACTCTATAATATAGTTTGCATATGCATCAGTTAATGTATTTTCATTACATGGAATGTGATTAAATGATATATAATCGAAATTTCTTTCAAGTAATCTAACTTGCAAAAACTAACATAACAAGGTAGGGTTTCACACCTGATAAACTCCATTGAGCTGGGAAACTACCAGTTGAGAGTCAAGTCTGACTTCTAACTAGGTAATACCACGTGACAAGGAATCCCATAGTAACTCAATAACAACCCTGTATTTTGCCACATTATTGGCAGTAGGACCTAGACAAAAGCCTCCAGATGAAACTAGTTATCCTGAGGGTGAATAAATGACCCACGCGCAGCTAAAGCCAGGTTACAAGTTTGACGGCTAGCGCTATACACAAAACCTATGAACCACTCAGCTGACATCTGTAATAATCACCAGATGATATAAGAACACTAACCAACAAACTATCGTACATAAAATTACATACAATAAAAATACAAGAAAAAGGACTAAGCCTGGGCATAGTAATTCTTCAAGTAGAGCCCATTTCTAGGCTCAGGAAGCTTGTTTCCATCAAATTCAGTTAACTCATATGCCTCTTTTTCCAGGGTATAGCATAATGTGCCAATTTGACTAGGCTGTATTGATAGTACGATTAAGAATGGTCTTCAAGGTCTTATTGACTTCTTCAACTTGACCATTCGCTTGTGGGTAGAAGGAAGACGAGTGGTATTGCTTAAACCCTATCATAGTAGCCAATTCGGTTATCATGCTATTTTGGAAATGACTACAATGGTCAATGACAATCTCCTTTGGAATTATAAAGTGAGTGATAATCTGGTTGAATATGAAAAAAACTGCAGTTTCACCATCATCCCTGAAGGTAGGAATTGCCTCTACCCACTTGGTGAAGTAATCAATAGTGACAATGATATACTTTTTCCCCCCAAACAAAACTTGGCTGCACATCTGTCATCCACCCCCCACTTAGTGAACGGGTCTGTTATAGTGGATTTCACCACACTAGGTGAATCACACATTGTATGGCCTTCCCCTATCCCGCTGCAGACTCATTATTCCCTATGGACCATTTATTGTCTTTTGATGTATAATTAACCATCCCTAAAAACATTAGAAAAATGATATACGCGTCCTTTTACCCGATATCTGCGTACATACGCGGATATTCCCTCTATAGTCGCGTACATCAGGATGTGTGCATAATCCAAAACTGTTGGACCGTTCCTTGTCTTGAATCCGACTCATATGACTCCTGGCCTTCC
>LPNX010886036.1:43851-93323 GCA_001517045.1 Pseudotsuga menziesii
GGTTATAATTTCTATTGCATATTGGGAAAGATTGATTTCTGGAGTCTAGCTGTCTATTGTGGTACCCCAAGCCATAGGAATTTCTCTCCGTAACAGGGTCCACCGTGATGACGAGAAACAAAGGAGCAAGATGCAACCACATTTTCATGGTGTAGAGATGGCATGGATGGCAGTGCTTCAAAGCCTCCACACAATCTTTAAAGATCGTGGGCTATAAATAACTGGCATGCAAAATATTATGGGTTGTTGCTAACCCAGATAAATGAACCATGCATGATTCACTATGGGAATCATTTAGGACACGCTCAGACTCCTCGTGGGTGAGGAATTGACACAAAATAGAATCTACCCCTATACGGTATAAAGTATCCCCGACGATAAGGTAGTTTTTCACATGTACACACAGTTTTCACTGCTCTTCCTTCGAGAAAGTTGCACGACACTTCAAAGTTTGGAGATAGAAAAGTATATCTCCATACCAGGGATCATAGGTTGAAATCAGAAAAATGTACTCATCTGGGAATGAATCTTTCTCAATAGCTACATTCTCTTTCATTGGAAATTCTACAATAATTTCTGCAAATACTAAGAACTTTTTGTATTTAGCAGACTGAAAATCCAAGTCAAACTCCTAGAGAATGACTATCCATTAATTGAATTTTCCCTTGATTATTCATCGGGACAAAACATACTGAAAGGGATTAACATCTGCCACTACTGTAGTGGTCCTTAGTAGAATGTAGTGAAGTAACATCTGCACAGCATAAATAGCCACTAAATCCAATTTCTCAACATGGGAGTTTCAAAGTTCAGGACCAACCAATGCGTGACTAAGGTAATAGACAACATGCTCTTGAAGCTTTCCATCTTCCTTGACTAATACTACCCCAATGGTTGAATACAACGTGGCTAGATACAATATAAAATCCCTAGAGTAATCTCACAGACGTAGCAAAGAAGTCGACATCAAAGCTTTCTTTAATGACTTGAAATCAAGTTGTGTGGTTTCATCCCATACAAATGGAGTGTCCTGCTTCAACAAGTGCATGAAACCCCTAGTGATATTGGCATAATTCATGATAAAATGTCGAAGGAAGTTATAATTTCGTTGCAGGATTTGAAGTTTCCTGATAGATAGGAGGAGGCAGATTTACAATGGCCTCAACTTTCAAAGGATCCACCTAAATACCTTTGTTTGAAACTATGAACCCAAGAAACCGTCCTAACTCAACACAGAAAACACACTTGTGGGAATTCAAGCATATTTAATAATGTGTACATTGTTCGAAAATCAAGCCGAGATGATCTGGATAATCAATCCTCGTACGAGAATGACCAGGCAAATCATCAAGGTACAACTCGACAATGTTCTTAATATCATGGAAAGTAAAATTCATTGCCCATTGAAAGGTAGCCCCTGCATTTTTAAATCTAAATGGAATTTTTTCTGTATGTGATGGTACCCCAAGGAAAAATAAAAGTCATTTTATGTTGGTCTTCCAGCTTAATTTGAATTTGATTGTACCTGAAAAAAATCCATAAATGAAAAACTTCACTCCCTACACATGCATCAATGATTTGATCTATGAAAGGTGTGGAGTGATTGTCCTTGGGACACACCTTGTTTAAGTCATGGAAGTATGTACATACACATATCATCCCTTGTTTCTTATCAATGGGAATAGGATTGGATACCCATTCCATCAAAGAAATCAGGTAGATGAAACCAGTTTTGAATAGTTTTTACACTTCAGCCTGAACAACTACCGCCTTACGCGGGTTAACAAGTCTAATATTTTGTCGAACCGGTTTGGTATCAGCATAGGTTCAGATTTCATGTTCAATAATCGATGGATCTATGCCTGGAATATCCTGATATGACCAAGAAAACACGTCGTGGAATTCCTTAAATAAGGCAGTATAGATAGCAATCTCCTCCAGAGAGCATTTTTCCCCAATATAAACATTTTCAATGACTTCGGGGTTTGCAGAGATGTTAATGGGAATGGTAACAAAAAATTTCGCCATATTCCCCTTGACGAAAATTCCATCCCTTGGAAAGGGATTAATTGGTAGGTCAACAACATCTTCCAGTCTCACATGGAACTATTGGTTTTCAACTCTACTTAGTTCTAGAAGGAAGTAGGATCTATGGTGAATATATTCGTAGATATTGTCTTTCCCACTCATGGATTTGAAAACGGATTTGTTTGAAGGAAAAACCATATCTAAATAGTCATCGAGATATAAAGAGTTCTTTGCCCACGTGACAAGGTAAGCTTCTTCTGACTCCTAGGAGACTGTAGGAGGAGTAGAAATTAGATCAATAGTATTGTTAATGATAGCTTGGCAAGCCACTTCTATTGTCAATTGTTAGATTTTAATCCTTCAAGCTAGCATTGTCTTAGGATATTTAACTAAGAGAGTAAAAAGCACATCAATCAAACATAAGAGACAATGAACACAAATTTTTTCCTTGGGGAAACCATAAAGAAGAAAACCCCACAACTTCCTCAGAGATAGAATGAGCACCATTGGCAGTAGTAAAACCCAAAGATAGAAAAGATGATCTCTACAGTTTTTCTCTCTCTATCACTTGAGATAGCTTCTCCTCTCTCACTCTCACTCATGCGCCCCAATGTATTCTTTCATTCACTTAATGTCTACTTCAACATGTCCACCCCATTTAACAATTACTTACTAGAACTGACATCTCTAGGAGAGTCTAATAACCCTAGTGCCCCACAACTATGGGGACTTTTCCCTCCGATCAACAAGGAGGGCTAACCTTGACACAATTGTGGGGACTATTTCCCCAACTTGCAATGGAGGGTTAACCTCAATGGATTTACATGACTTGTTTACCTTATTGAATCTCCCGATTGAAACATCGAGGCATGACATGAATCAATTACATTATAGATACTTCCTAGAATAAACATCGGGGTACAATACATAAGATATACAAGTGAATACATTCCGAATTTACAAATACAATAACACTCCCTCTTAACTAGGAATGTATTCTCTCGACACAATTTATAAGCACAAGTCTTCTTATATGTATCTTCTGGATCATCATCAAGTCATCTTCATCTTCAAGTCATGTTCATTTCCAAGTCATCGTCATTGTCAAGTCATCTTCATCAAGTATGGATCATCACTAGTTCTGGATCATCATTGGATCATCACCTGATCTAGAGAATCACTGGATCATCATTAAGTCTTGATCATTACTTGATCTGGATCATCACTGGATCATAATCATCATCATTTCTTCTGCTATCTCAATCAAATGGTGTTATCTCTTCATTCTTCTCATCACAGGAAGTTCTATAGAGCCATCCATTTTTCATGTTGGTTGTAGGCCTAGCCTCCATGTAGGTCTTCATCGATAGAGCTAGCCCTTTTTCATGTTGGACGCATATCTACAATGCCAGTCCTTTTTCATACTGGATGTAGTCCTCTATAGAGCTAGCCCTTTTTCATGCTGGGTGTATCATCACAGAGCTAGCCCTTTTTCATACTAGATGTGGCACCAACACAGATCCACTCCTTTTTCATACTAGATGTGTCATCATAGAGCTAGTCCTTTTTCATACTGGATGTGGCATCTATATAGAGCCAATCCTTTTTTATACTGGATGTGGAATCTACACAAAGCTATTCCTTTTACATACTGAATGTGTCATCACAAAGCCAATCCTTTTTCATACTGGATGTGGCATCTACACAAAGCTAGTCCTTTTTCATACTGGATGTGGCATCGGCACTTATATTTGACCATGGAAGGAACCAATCTTGATGCCATGTCAAAAAGGCATAGCACTTACATCTAACCATGGAAGGAACCAATCATGTCACCATGGTAGAAAGGCACATGAAATCATTACTTCCCTTTGGAAGGAACCTCAATCTGGAGAACACCAAGCTTCTCCCTCCACTCTAGCCATTTCTAGCATAGAATCACATCAGGGCTTATTACATCCAAGGATAACCTGTGAGCTTCTCTAGGACTGATTACACCCGAGGACAACCTACAAGACCATTTACATTTGAGAAACCAACGAGCTTCGCTAAGATTTATGCTCAGACAACCTATCTCACCAGTTATGCTAGAACTCCCTCTTTCAAGAGATCCTGATCTATATCACAAACTGTAGCTTCACTGTTCCGCTCTACATCATACCAAAATGAAAGTCAGATCAATCAAATCAAATAGTAGTTTTCAAAAGAAACATACTAGATCCCAAATAGCAAGTGGCAACATATTTTTCCTTGGTTGTACTCAGTGCCATGGAGGACTCCATCCTGCCAAACCAAGAGATCACACCTAATCTCATATTGATGTAGCACCTTGAAGTGCTCTTCCTATCAATGGCACTGCCTGTCCAATACGAATCCACATAACCCTCCAACTTAATTGTTGGGCAATAGGGAAGACCTGGGTTTAATCCTTTTATGTCGCACTAACAAAAGACCCACAGTGTTGGCCCTTTCGGCAACAACCTGCGCGCAGGTTCCAGTCTCACCCGAAATAGCGATGGGGTGCCATAGAATCAGGTTTCTGCAAGCAGAGAGGGATATTACTGTACCTTAGACTTTAATAAACTTATTAATCAATAATTACACAGCTGTATCATTCACTCATATACAACTTCGTAGATAGATAAAAAACCGTGAATTGCTTAACCCACTACAGGGAATTCACAGCGAATCTTGTTATTAGCAGTGATATAATTTATCAAATGTATATAGTTATTAATGCATAAAATACAACAGAAAGAGAAACAACACAAGAAACCACAACACCAGATATAACGTGGTTCACCCCCAGTGTAGGGGTTACGTCCACAAAACTGTGTTTTATTCAATGTGCTACAAAACCACAGTTTGATCTGCGTACACAGCTGCAGATCCCTTCAGTCCCTTCAAGCCGTGCACACAGCAGCAGGCCTCTATGAATAGCTGCAGATCTTTCCTTAATCTTCTTACAAAAACCCTCTGCACACACAGCTGCAGAGGTCGTCCACGCACACAGCTGGGACTTATCCTTTCCTTACACAATCAGCCTTAGCTTCGCCTTTCTTTCTTTACATCAAAAAGCCTAACTTTTCTTATTTACAAAAATGCCTATTTATACATCGCGCTATTACAAAACCATGGCTTCAAACCATGGGCACCCAAAACCCTAAACCCTGGTCTTAAGCCGCGGGTTTATTACAATAGAGGAATTTGACTCAACCCCCGACACCCCTAAGACTATTTTGAGTAAAAACCCATGGAGTTACCCATCTTAAGGACCATTGAGGTGCGCGCCCCAACAGGCCCGTAAGACTCACCAGTGTCCCGTCCCGGGGCACTTATCTGCTCGGCTCTGGTGGGAGAATCTTCTGTGTGAGGGTCTGGAAACGACTGGTGAGGTTGTGTAGTATGTCGTCAACTGCTTTCTCCTTTTCCACCAACTCTTGAAACACTGAGGATGATTCTGTGTGAGCCTGTTCCTGCGCAAAAGTGTCGTAGGTCTTCAAAATTTTGAGCTGGCTCTCTGCAGTATTACTCAATTCCAATGCTTCATCAACCAGTGGTTGTAGCGAATTCTCCAGTAGCGTTACTTTCGTCCTACAGGACTCAATTTCCTGCTGAAGTTCCTTGCTACGCTTCACTTTATCCATCTTCTGCATAGGTGGTAACGTCTTGATTTCTACTCTGACTACATCTAATTCGGCCTGGTGCAACTTGATGGTTTCTTGGATCTTACCGACATCTGGATGGTCCTGGAGGTTCTCCCATGCTTCGATGTTGTCTTCCATCAATTTTACGATGCTGGCCACATTATCTGATATCTTTGCTGCTAAAGCCTTGATGTCCCTATGGCGCTGTTCTCGGGCCTCTGGTGGAGTCTTGGGAGGGATGCATAGTTGAAGTTCTGTGATCTAGTGCTGGTGTTCTGTCTTTAACCTTTCAATCTCGCTGCAAGACTGCTGGGCATAGTCTCGTAGCTTAGCGATTCTCTGCTCTGGTTCCTCTTCTCCTTGTATGCCGACGTTAGAAAGACTCCGACATGCCTCATCTAGTGCTCGCATTAGCGTAGTTGTTTTATCTTCAACATCTTTCTTCTGTTGTGCTACTTCTTCTAGTCGTGCTGCGAAGATTTTGTTTTGTTTGACGGTGTCTTCCAATTGGATTTGGGACAATTGGTCTCGTGCATGGATCTCCTTTGTAATAGCGAGCTGGCAGAGGTGCAATTCTGACATGGACATTTTTGTATAATCGATCCCTACGGTCATACTCATCTGGGACCAGGAATCTGTGTCAGTCAGTATCAGAGCTGCGCTTGATACTTGGCCTCGGTTATCTCTGGGTGGCCATTGCCTAATAGCCTGCTGCGTGGGTGTTGTAGTGCTACTTGTCGCAGTACTGGTCGCTGACTTTGTTGCTAACTCTTTGAGCTCTGAAACCCTGTTTGCTATACATATGAGCCCAGCAAGATGCAGTTCCGCAAACTATGACCATTTTTTAGTAAGCGTTCCTGTAGACTTTTCTAGAGCCTGCTCCAGTTCATCTAGCATTATAGTGGTGTCTTCTTCAATATTTTTGTCCTTCGACGCTTTTGACTTTTTGCGGGACTGCGGCTTGTTTACCTATGCTACTTCTAGTGACTTGCGTTTGGTTGATGGGTTAGGATTTGATATGGTCTTGATCGAATCCTCATCCTGTTCATCCTGTGCGCCATCTTTTCCCTAGTCGTTGCCATCTAGCTGCGAATCACTTAGGTATTCGCTATCTTCTAATGGGTTTTGCTGCTGCGCGTGACTAGTACCTGTGCCAATATTGGTAGCTGGGGGAACTGGAATAGAGGTTTTTTTTCCTATATATTTTAACCAGTCAGCCGGCCAGTGCTGAACTATACCCCTAATATCTGGTTCGGTAACTACATATGGTAATTTAAAGCATTGATGTCATGGATCTGCACGGGCTTGAATGAAAACATGATGTATATCGGCACTAAAGTTCGCGGTGCCCTCATATTTAGAGAACAACTCATTGGTAAGCCATGGTGCTTGCACAATCTCATAGTGGATACTCATGGCATAAAAGATGAACACAGTGTTCATCATCTATTGAGATACCTTATCTGAGGATATCCATAGGGAGGCGTACCTCACTGCCCCCGGCATGCCTGGGTTTACTTCCACAAACTGAGCTTCGGTGGGTTCTTTCCACCCAACTAATGCAATAAGTATTAATAGCCAGGAACTATGGAAAGGTCTACCTTTTTCTTGTGCGTCGCGGGCATCCTCTAGGAATTTCTTTGCAAGATATGCAGCCCAGTTGTAAGTATACCCCTCAGTGCAGTTTATAGCAATCTGGATAACCGGAGCAGTTACTTCAGTTGGCCTGCATTTCTGTATGAGTTTGCAGGCTAAGAGTTCAGCTGCAAAGCGAATGGGCTGGTCCTGAATCACAGAAGTGTGATACCCCCATTTCCCCTTTGTTAGGCCAAACCGCTCTTTCATAGTTTGCGCGAGATTTGTATCCTCATGTTTTGATGGAAATTCAGTTCTTGGATCAGGTCCTGCCATTGGTAAACCTGTGATCTTATGGATGAGTGCGGTGTCAATAGGAATTTGCTGGTCCCCTATCCATAAATAGCCATCATGCACTAACGCTAGCAACTGTTTGGCCACTACGGTCACATGTATGCCGCGACCGAAATGCGGAATATCAAGCATCTTGAGTAGGCCATCTTTGTCCAGGCCTGTAGCCCACGATTGTACTTCCAGTAATGTCACATTGTCATCTGGGTATTTGACACGGTGCAAGTATTCTACTGGTGCAAACTGTGGAAACTTGCCATGGTCATTTGTGTCGTGATCGCTGTACTTAAGCCGATCAATCTTCCCTGTCATGCTTCTGATCAGCTGCACTCCTTGTGGCAGCGAGGGTGTGGTTAACATAAATTTCTTTGTTCAATGAGGTAGCTCGGTGCCTGGTCGAATAGGTTGGAGATATGGTGGCCGCAGAGGTGCAATGTTCTCCCTACCCCTGGCCGGGACCTGTGCTGAACTAGGGGGATCCATAGGATGATCTGCTGGTGGTTGCCCTATTTTCCTATGTCAGTCTTAGTTTCGCTTGGAGTGAGATTCAGTTCTGAACTTTTCCCTGGCAGACCATGTCTGCATCGGCCGTGGTGGTGCTGGGTGAGCTTCTTCACAAGGAACAGAGGCAGGCGGCCGATTAGAGCAACTTATCAGACCCTCTTGCCCGAATTCTCTTACTAAATCATCAAGCTCTCATTCTGTTGTCGTGGGTTCACTCCTAAATCTTAAAGAAATACAGAATGCAACTTTCCCTAACTTAGGCATCTTCTTATACACTCCATCAATCAAATCGGGCAGGACGGTGCATTGAAGGCACCAAATATGACGAAAATATTGTCCAAGTGGTGCTCGATTTCCGATAATCTTCTTAGTACAGGAATTTAAGGCAATTAAAGCACTACCGCCGCCAATTTGGCTCCTTCCCAACGGTCGGATTTTAAGCCTTGCTATGTTTTTGGTCTTCGGCAGAAGCATGGTTTGAGCTTCGTGACAACCAGCACCATCGGCACAATATCGCCCGTCGACCCGTCCTGGGAATGTCGATGATAGGACTGTTAGGTTTGATGGACTGGCTTCCTGGTTTTGTCCCTTGGTTTGGTATTCAATTCCGTGTCGGAGCTCGTCCTCCATATACCATTTTTTTGCTATAGGTTCCAAGGTGTGCACGAACTTATGCACCCACTCCTCGCGAGGTATGTTTTCCCATGCTGCATAACATTGCCTTAAATGGTCATGAGGGCTATTCTGCCCATTGAACTTACTTTGCACATCTTGGAATTGGTTTATGACTCTGAGGTGCATAAAGTTCTGGCAGGATCCCCAACGGGGAGTAGAATTTTTGTGATCAGTCCACCATGCTGCTGTAGCTCCTAATGCTGTCTCCAGAGTCTGCGTTCTTTGTGATGTAGGTACTTGTTCTGAGAAATGTGCAATAGATTCTCTAGGTTCTGTCAACCCAACATGTGTAGGCAACTCTCTGGGCTGTGCACTAAGGAATCTAAGAGACTTAGTGATTTGCATGCACCTATGGCCATGTAGCTCGTATAGTCGATTCTACCAATTCTCTAGACCATCGTCTAAATCAGACATGCAGGAGCTATCACATTGCCAATCTATTACACCATCGGCATCAGGCTTGACATAATCTTCTTCCTTGGCTGTAATTTTATAGATGTGGTCTAGAGTATCCTGCTCCCCTTCGTCTCTGATCGGTTCTGTATATCTTTCTCCTTGGGATGGGTCGAGGGGTATAATAACTCGTAGACCATTTCCTTCGAAGGTCATCTGTCTCCTCTTAAGGTTGATGATTGCAGCATTTGCCATGGCCCACTCGATCCCCAACAGGGCTAGATAAGGTTTGTTGTCATCAATGATCTCAATAACTTCAAAATCCGCTAGAGTACTTATCCCATCAATATCTATTGGAACACTAAGAAGTCTCCCTAGGGGCACAATCCTTTGCTAGTTAGCTAATCTCAGTTGTATAGGTGACCAAGCCAGGGAAGGTTTTCCCATTTGTCCCCAGGTCTGCTTGGGAAGGACATTAACTTCTGATCCAAGATCCAAAATGACATCAGTCATATCATATTCCCCTATCTAAACATTCAATCTCATTTCCCTCCCCGTTCTTCAGACACGACTAACAGTTTTCTCCTGATCAACTCCTCTCTGAGGGTCTGTGACAGCAAGAACTTTTTGCAGCTCTTTTAAAGCATTCTAATTCCTCAAGAGTTTCATACAACTCTGTAAAAAGGAGGAGAGTGTACTTACTTTATTCGTTGAAGCATCTTGCGGCTGCGAGGCTGGCGGAGGTTTCCGCGCAGGTACTGCTGCTGTGTGAGGGTCAACAATATCGTACTGGGCCACCTTCACTGGTGCTTGGTCTTTTGCAGTGGCAAGTGCTGGGACGTTCTTGGAGGCCTTACGCACGCACACCTCGACAGGTTGTTTCTGCGTATTCTAAATGTGCGTCGTAGCTCCACTCCGGGTGACCACATTGATGGCTGCGGCAGGTCTCTGCTCAACGGAAATCAACTAAATATTCTGGGTAGGGCCACTACTGTTTTCCTGAATCTTGGCTATGAGCTGGGGGCACTTTTCAATCACGTGGTCGACTGTGCGGCAATACCGACAGGTTATGGTGGGGTTCCGACAGTCGCGGGAAAAATGGCGAGCTTGGTTACAATTGTAACACACAACCTGGCCTCTACCTCTTTCGGTCATACCACCACAGCCGCGACCTCCAAAGGCACCTCTTCCAGAGGCACCGCCGCGGTAACCATAGCCATCATTATTCTGGGCTTCATTTTGCACTCGGTAGGCGTCAGAGATGCACTCTCTCATGAGGTCATAACTACGACACTCCTCTTCATTATGCCCTACTGACTTATAGAACTTGCAGTAGGGGTTCTTGGGAACTTGAACATATCTTTGAATAAGATGGCAGTTTTCAGGGCGATGTTGGCCAGTGGTTCAACAAATCTCACAATATAGAACACCGGGAGTGAATTGGTTTGGCACACCCGTATTTAGGTAAGTTCTAGCCATGGGGCACTTTTACCTATCGTGACCATCTATCCGACATTGCATACACCAGATCTCCTCTCAACTAGTTTTAGCTTTCTTCATATCGCGAAGCTCCAGGGCCATTGCTGCTAGCTGCGCTTGGATTTGAGCAATATCGGAATCATCTTCGACGAGGGCGGTCTCTAGCTTCATTGCAATTTCCAGAGCCTCTTGCTGGTCAGCAACCTTCTGTTGCATGAGCGGAGTTTTGATATGTGGTAATAATGCTGCAATAAACCATTCCTTGTGCTGCGCAGGACTAATGGTAAAGCTGGCTTGGTCCAGTAGAACTTTGAATCTCTGGTCAAAGTCCCACACTAATTCGTCGTGCCGCTGTTGAATCTCTTTGAGTTTAGTGATGCTCTGCGATTCCGATTTAGGCTTCTTAAATTCTTTGGTTATGTCGGCCTTAATCTCATCCAACGTAGGGCTCTGGGTACTGGATAATTTCATGAACCAAGTCAGAGCCTGGTCCTAGAAAGAAGTAATGATCTGCGCGGCTCTCACATCCGGGTCGGTAATTTTCTTCGCATTCCATACTGCTTCACATAAAAACCAGAACTGTTCTAGGTCCTCTAATCCCGTGCCTTGGAAGATGGGGAGCTTAATGTCATCAACTAGGTGGGCCATGGGGGTTCTAGGAGGGTTGGGAGGGGAACCATATGTCGATGGGGGGGGGGTTTACGGGGGCAGATTGACCTGTGGTTGGAATACTCGAACTTGGTTGACTGTCAGACTACGATGGAATTTCAGGGGTAACAGGGCTTTGCTGCGGGGTGACCGGAGGGTCTCCAACCAAAGGGTTTTCTTCAGAGTCCGACTCTTTAGTATTTACAGGGGAAGACGCGGTAGCCTAACTTAAGGAATAGGAGTCAAAATCTCTTTTGTACCTTTTTCCACTTCGCAGCAAACCACTTTGCTCATCGAGGGTATTATCACTTGCAAACATATGTTAGTACTACTAAGCTAGCAGTCTGATTCAAACAAGAATATACCCTTTTCACCCAATAGTATTTTAATCCTCAATCTTAATGAATTCAAAAACTTACCACGGGGGCCTTGGAAGAACTGCCATTCAAATTCGCTGAAGAAGGTACTTGTGTCAATGGAAAACTTTGTCATGAAGGCTTCCAATGTTCACGTCGTCCAGAAATCAATAGCGCGGGATACCTCGATGTTTACGTGTTGCAAAAGATTGACCCTTGCGGGGGTCCACACGGGAACCCATCGAGCTTGGAAGTTCGTCCTTCTCTCTGTTAACCTAGACAACCACTGGTGCAACTCTATGTGGATACTACCAAAGAAAATTTCATAAGCATCACAAAAAACATACCTTTGTAAAAAGTCACGTGTGCTACAACGCGGATTTGTGTTCTCTTGTTGCGTGAATTTCAGATAAGTCTCAGCAAACCAATCACCGATTTTCATCACAGAGGGCCTCCAGAACATAGCCCTCGAGGTACAACGTAAACCCCTCTTGACCAGATACTGAGTTCAACTGGCAACAGAACCAATTTTTTGGTCAATAGGGTAGACCTGGGTTTAATCATTTTATGTCGCACCAACAAAATACCCACAGTGTTGGCCCTTTCGGCAACAACCTGCGCGCAGGTTGCAGTCTCACCCGAAACAGCTATGGGGTGCCGCAGAATCAGGTTTCTGCAAGTAGAGAGGGATATTACTGTACCTTAGCCTTTAATAAACTTATTAATCAATAATTACACAGCTGTATCATTCACTCATATACAACTTCGCAGATAGATAAACAATTGTGACTTGCTTAACCCACTCCAGGGAATTCACAGCGAAGCTTGTTATTAGCAGTGATCTAATTTATCAAATATATACAGTTATTAATGCATAAAAGACAACAGAAAGAGAAACAACAAAAGAAACCACAACACCAGATATAACATGGTTCACCCCTAGTGTAGGGGTTACGTCCACAAAATTGTGTTTTATTCAACGTGCTACAAAACCACAGTTTGATCTGCGCACATAGCTGCAGATCCCTTCAGTCCCTTCAATCCACGCACATAGTAGCAGGCCTCTGCGCACACAGCTGCAGATCTTTCCTTAATCTTCTTACAAAAAACCTCTACGCACACAGCTGCAGAGGTCCTCCACGCACACAGCTGGGCCTTATCCTTTCCTTACACAATCAGCCTTAGCTTCACCTTTCTTTCTTTACATCAAAAAGCCTAACTTTTTTTATTTACAAAAATACCTATTTATACATCGTGCTATTACAAAACCATGGCTTCAAACCATGGGCACCAAAAACCCTAAAACCTGGTCTTAAGCCATGGGTTTATTACAATAGAGGACTTTGACTCAACCCCCGACACCCCTAAGACTATTTTGAGTAAAAACCCATGGAGTTACCCATCTTAAGGACCATTGAGGTGTGCGCCCCAACATTAATATTTTGATTCATATCATACTTGATCCCATACTCAATCGTACCCTTCAAGTACCTCACTGCATGCTTTGAAACTATCAGGTGAACATGTCTCAATGTGTTCACAAAAAAGCAAGTATTTGGTCTCGTATTTGTGAGGTACATCAATGAACCAATCATCTGACAATACATCATAGCATCAACCATCTCTGATGAAGCATCACTCAATAGCTTTAGGTTCGATGCCATAGGTGTGGTCATGGCCTTGCAGTCCATCATCTTGACCTTATTCAGGATCTCTATTGAATACTTCCCTTGTCCCAAGGATATTCTACCGCAGCTCCATCCCTAGAAAGTAGTGCATCATATCCAAGTCCTTCATCTCAAACTCAGCAGTAAGTCTCCTTCTTGCAACTTTAATGAGTTCCTCTTTTTTGGGAGGAACAATTCATCGACATATAATAGGAGCATCACTAGTATTCCACCTTCAACCTTGAAGAAAAGGTTGGAATCTACTTTACTCTCAGTAAAGCCTAGAGCCATCAGTAAGCTATCCATCCTTTTGTACCATGTCTAACCTTAGGATATTCTGCAGTCACTCCTTCTGAAGCGGAGCATCACTCTCCCTCTGTCTTTTGTACTCTATGCACTTAAACATTCTATACTGGAGTGAAAATTAGCTTCCTCTACTACTAATATTCTATGTATCCATCAAGGGTCACTGGATACCAACATCCTCTATCTTGAACCTTTTCAAAAGTTCTTCTCGCACCCATTTGTGAGCTTGTCATTCTCTATAGGATTTCATCTTCAACCTTGTAGAAAAGGTTAAGATCTTCATCACTCTAGTTGATCTTCAAGCTCCTCATGTATGTGTTATCCCATGGGTGTCTTTTGAGCTTGTACAAGGCCTTTTTTAATTTGCAAACATGAGTCTGCCTGTCATGTGTCTTAAATTCCAATGGCTACAAATGTCTCTTCGTATTTTATGTCTTCTTTCTGTGAGAATCCTTGGGTTACCAATATTGCCTTGTATCCCACATTATTTCCATCTACTGCATGCTATAACTTTTATATCCATATGGAACTACAAACTTCCCTTCAGGTCTCGATACTGCATCCTAGACATCATTTTTCTTGACCTAGTACTCTCCTTCCCTTTCTCCTTGGCTACTTCTTCATAGCTGGAAGGTTCTACATCAATGATGCCGCTCAACAGTGTCACATAACTGCACTATGTCTGAGGCCTCTTGAATTCTTTGAAAGTATCATCATATTCTTCTTTATCTGTCGTTACTTGTTCTTCGGAACAAGTCTCATCCTTCTTTTCTTGTAGGTGATTATGTGCGCAATATTTCCTACAAGTAAAATGCATTTGTATGGTTAGAAAATTTGCATAAGGAATATTCATAATGGAAAATTATTATGCATAAAGATATGATCATTCAACTATTTTATCCAATACAACATTCACCCATATCTCATGGAAAATTTCTAGATGCCTTCCATCTCTACCAGGACAACATTGAGATTGTGCACTAATCCAATATGTCAACAAAGAGGTTTCATTCTAGATAAGTAGCAATGGAGAGTTGTATAGCACCATGAGCTACTTACCCATCACATGCATATTAGTAGTATACTTTCATTAATGAAAACATTCTATCATGCCTAATACATCAACTGAATATAAACAAATGCATAACAAAAACAATATCATGAAATGACAATTGAATACTTATCTTTATTTGTTTCGTGGGTGGACTCCTTCTTGAGCCTTAATATTCATCATCTTCTTCATTCATAATAGCATCATTTCTTATCCAAATGCTAAGATGGATAAGAGTTTCTTCAAGAGTTGCATTCTTCATATTCCTCGTCACTTGAGGGATCTTCTTTGGATGGTGAAAGCTTTATCTTTAGGTTCTCCCATATTCTTTTCTCTTATTATGAGTCGAGCTTCTTCTTGTGTGTGCTCTTCCCAGAGTTTGCTGGAAGTAATCACTTCCTTATGGCACACATTCCTCGACTGAATGAATCCCATGATCTTGGGAGTCCATTCAAGGTGGTTATCACAACTTCTGCATTCTCCACTTCTTCTTCTACTGCTTCAAGTTGTTCTTTGATTTGAGATACCCTTGTAAAGTATGACTATACTAGGTCTCTGCATTATGAATCTTCACATTCTTCAACTGGTTTCTTAAGGTCATCTTCCGGTTTATGTTCTTGCCTTCAAATAGTTTGGTCAAGGAATCAAACATCTCTTTTAGTATCTTTAGGGAATACACTTGTGGTATAAGGTGATCTGTGATTGAATTAGCAATGATCTTCTTGGCCTTGACCAAGTTCTTCTTGTGTAAGGATTTTAGCCTCATCTCCCTTTGGAACTAGAACCTCTCTACTTATGTAGGTTTCCAATTCATTTCCTTCATGAAATAGTGAGATCCTATACTTCCATACTTGGAATTTGTCAGCCTCACCAAGCTTGTCATCAAGCTTGTGTTATTATTCATCTCGAAATGAGAACCTCAACAATAAATAGCAAATGATTAGATCTTACTGATTTGAGATGTCCATCCTGATTCCAGAGGTGGTTGATCTAGGGTTTGTCAGAGAAACCCTAATTTTCAAAACTTGCAATTTTTTAGATTTGATTGGATAGAAAGATAGACCTATTCAAGGCAAGCTGTCCAATGTACTCATTTTCTAAAAATAGTGGAGGGAAGCTCCCGAAACAGGAAGCCATAGTTTAACAATTTCTTCTGCATAATTCTTGATAGTATTTTTGCGGTATATCAAAAATTACGGCTCCTATGTGTCTAAATATTTGCACTGCAGTATCCTAGTCAGTCCTTGTTCTAACAACATAGGTTTCATCATAATTTTTTTCACCATTTGGGACTTATGAGCATTTTCCCAAGGTGACTTGTTTCAAGACTGTTCAACATAGTGAAGTTGTACACACTACCATGTGTTATTGTTTCATATTATGGGTCTTAAACTTTGACCACAAAAATTAAAGTCCATGCCCTTTTTGGAACATATTTAGAAATTTCATTTGGACCTTCATAGCCCAAGATATAGCAATTCTCCCCAGGTGTCCTATTTGGGGAGGAATCGTGGGAGAGGCTAGAACCCTAACTTGGAGGAATCATATCTCCTAGAATATAGTGAGTCTGAGACTGAAACGTGGAAACAATGTAAATTAGGAATTTATCTTCAACTTGTGAAAGTTTTAGCACCTGATGCTTCACCAATCTTGAGATAGAAGGAATATACCAAAACTTATCAATTTTATTATTTTAGATTTTCGAAGGCCCAGGGTCAAACTAGGGTTTGACTTTCCCTGCGTTTCACCCAAGCAAAAATATTGAACTAGGTCTCTAAAATTTGATTTTTATGAGGAGATAAATCATATGCCGAGATCACTAAAAAATTCCTCTTCTGCAAAAATATCTAATTTCCCACACCAAAAACTATAAATGCCTGGAATCAAATTCTGCTTCGACAGAAAGATGCACCCTTCAACGGAGAGTCAGCCTAACCTTATTTTGTTGATGGATTGTGGAGAGAGACACAAAAAGTAAGAAGCCCTAGTTTGTGCAGCTACACAATGTCTTCTTCTTAGGTTAGCTCTGATACCATGTTATATTTTTATGATTCAAGCTAGCATTATCTTAGGATCTTTAACTGAGAGAATAACAAGCACATCAATCAAACATAAGAGACAATGAACACAAAGTTTCTCCTCAGGAAACCATAAAGGAGAAAAACTCGCAACTTCCTCAGAGATAGAATGAGCACCAATGGGAGTAGTAAAACCCAAAGACAGAAAAGATGATATCCACAGTTGTTCTCTCTCTCTCTCTCACTTGAGAGAGATTCTCCTCTCTCACTCATGCACCCCAATGAGTGAGTGTGTATAATAAATAGAGAGGCTCACTCTCTATTTATATTCTTTTGTTCACTTAATTTCCACTTCAACATCTTGGCCCAACTTAACAATTACTTACTAGGTCTGACATCTCTAGGAGAGTCTAATAACCCTAGTGCCCCACAACTATGAGGAATTTGCCCTCAGATCAACAAGGAGGGTTAAACTTGACACAATTGTGGGGACTATTTCCCCAACTTACAATGGAGGGTTAAAATCAATGAATTTACATGACTTGTTTACATTATTGAATTTCCTGATCGAAACATCGATGCATGACATGACTCAATTACATTATAGATACTTCCTGGAATAAACATCAGGGTACAATACAAAAGATATACAAGTGAATACCTTCCAATGTTACAAATACATTAACATCGATAAGGGCACTTGAGGTTCATAATGGGTAGGAAGTACTTAAGGATCATTTCTATCGAAAATCATTGTGATAAACTTACCTACACTCATGGAACCTAGATAATTTATTGGGGCTGGGATATTAAATGTTCCCATTAACGATGAATACATTCCATCCCCTGAGATATCCATAGTATTTTTGATCTGATCAACCAATGGAATTGTGGACTCATTCATTTCTAAATGGCCTCTTCAAGTAAAATTGAGTTGGTTAACACTAAACAACTTTCCTTCATGTGGAAAAACCACTATTCGAAGAACAGTTGAAGTGATCGCGCACATAGCGTAAGTCCATCTTATCCCTAGAATCGAGTTATAGTCCAATGGAGAATCAATCACCTCCACTTCAACAGACAACACTTTCCATCCCAACTTAATCTCGAAAGCTGGTATGATACCATGCAGGTAGAAAGACCTCGCATCGAAAGCAGTAAACAAGGTGTTTGACGAAACTAGCTGCAGGGAACCCAAATCCTTCTAGCAAGAAAGAGACATGACACGTGTGGAAGCACCCTCATCAACAACTGTGCGTCCAATGGTTTTTCCACCATGGATGGCATCTACTTATAAGGCCACATCATACAATAGGCGGATATTAACATAGGAGAAATTAAACTTTGCCATTAGACTCGAAGAATCCATGCTGCTAAAAGGGCATCTCGCTGGGCAAGACAACTCTCAAGCACTTCCAACGCAGATATCACACAAGGGGTTTGGGCCAAATCTTATACCAGAGAGTAGTTAGAAGCATCCCTAGAGTTTGGGTTGTGAAATGCATTTTTAAATATACGTTTCAGTATTTTGGGCATTGGGTCAATAGGTTTTTTTATTGTGAGAGCGTTAGAGGTTTCCCCAACATATTTACCCTTTTGAGGAGCCCCTGTCTCATCATTTTTATTTCTTGTTTCAAGCAAGGTACTGGATCATACCATGTTGATATAATTTTGGTCAAGAGGGGCACTCAAATTTCCCCCAGCTACATTAGAAACATAAGCTGAATTTTGTCCTTGGGGAAAAGGATCCTTTAGGACAGTCAGTTGTTGAGTCTTAAGCAGCTTCCAAGCTTGTTCCATGAGAGGGAATTGATGAGTCAAATGATTTTGCTAGCACAACTTACAGGGAAATTTCACTTTATTTCTTTTTTTTTTCCCACATCAACATTATTTGTGGGCTTAGGCTTGTTTTGGTTTTCCTCACCTTTCTTCCCCTTCTTCTTCTTCCCATCGCGATACCGATTTCCCTTTTGAGAGGATTGTGCAAAAAAAAATGCAATTTGGGGTGAGGGGGTAGCCTTAGCTGCCTCTTCTTTAGAATTCTTGATGGATAACTCATGGAGTTTCTTGGCCAAATATTCTACAGTGGGAGAACTCACTGAACCAACCACACCATCGGCATTAGGTTTAGGCTTGGGTTTCTCAACACTATGGGAGGACTGTGGTTCCTCAAGTATGACTTCATATAATATCCTAGACTGGGCATATATCAAATCCAATTGTTGGGACCTAAGGATGGCCTCTTCTTTAGTAGTCACCCTCTAAGTCAATACATCCTTATATATATAAGGAAACAAAGAATTAAGGAACCACTCAAACAGTTTCTCGGGGGGAATGGTGTCTTTTATAAGCCTCTTCCGTCTTTGTCACTCTTGGATATGATCCTAAATGTGAGTGGATTTATCTTTCCTAAAGGTAGACAAGAGGTCTGTGCTGACATCATACTAGACAAGAAGCTAGAAGTGGTTCAAGAATACCTCCGCTAAGTCCCAAAAACTATCAAACGCAAAAAAAAGGGAAATTCAATATACCACTTTGTTGCAACACCACTTAGATTTGTTTGGAACAGCCTCAACTGAATGATGTCATCATTCAGTGAGTTGGAAGAACACCATAAATGGAAATTGGTGACATGGGCCCATGGATCTTCCCCAGTTTTTCCCTCAAACTTGGGAATGTTTGAAGGTAACTTCGCTGGAACAGGTGGCCACATAGCATTATGTTTCATTGGGTCATTCATCAACTTGTTCAAGTCTGGCAAGTTCAAATTTTCCTAAAACGCAATTTTAGGCCTAACCAAAGCCTGAAAAGTACGAGTTTGGGAGGTAGAATGACTTACACCCTAGTTCCCAAATGTAAAGGTGGGGTTTCCCCCAACTGCCAGTTGTGAAGTAGTTGGACTACTTTGAAATGGATTCCACCCATAAGACAATGGATTATTTCTTTGTGGTGTAGTATAAGTAGTTTGAGCTCCTCCAGATGAAACTGGAGTTTGAATGACTGGAGCGCGTATCCCTCCACTAATAATCGAGAAAGGAGAGATCGTAAGCAGAGATGAAACTGGAGTTTGGAAACCTTAACCATAGGTGTTTTTATTTCCAAACTGCATCCCCACATATGAAGTTGTAGGGCCGACATAAGGAGTGGATGGGGGAATGTGGCCCCCATTCCACAGAAGTCCTTGAACAAATGAAGAGGATCCAATAGGACCACTCTGAGTAGTATGCATAAAAGAGGCTGAAGCAAAAGGCGCACTGGGAATCCCATGAAAACCCCACCAGAAGGGACTGCTACATTCGAGGAGTTCAATGGTTGAACCACCCGACTACTAGGTGATAAAGGTGAAGCAGGTGCACTTGGTCTAGGAGTACCTACATGGGGAGGTGGAACTCCTCTAGCCAATATGACTAAGGTGGGGGCAGATATACCCTCTACTAAGCTTGCCATAATAATCCTCACAGGAACACCAATAATAGGTGAAGTAAATGGAAGACCTTGGATGATCACATGATCGTTTAAGTCAGTAAGAGGGGGGTTAAAGTTTCTTGCAAACATGTCAGCTCTCAATTCCTAGATCTCTACTGTGGTTGTATCAACTTGGTTTATATTAAGTTAGGGTTCACTTGGAAATTCGCTTATTCCTATGGGTTTGAAAGAGTCGTTTGTATCTAATCTCTGCCTTTGAGGGGAAGGTGGAGGCTCCATTGTAGTAGCTGGAGGAAAGTTTTGAAACCTTCTTGACCTTCTAAGAGGTTGGTCCTCCACAGTTAAAAATTGACTCTTCACACACCCTAAGGCCAACTAAACAAAAAAAAACCACACAGCAATCACTACAAAATTTCCTAAATCCAGAGAAGACACAAAGGGTATAAGATATGATTTCCAAAATAAAGCTGAGAGACAATTACTTGGAGGCCATGCAGATGTTCTTAGGCACAAGTAGAGGAATCACCCAACCAACCTCCCACACCTTCTATCGGGGTTACCTTCCAATCCTGTATAGGGTCAACCAGAAATAGTCTTCATGTGTACCTATGTATGAACCCTAGATGTCAAAGAGACTAAATGCTATCGCAACTATAATGACAGTTTGCGGGGACAGTCACAAGCCCAATTCGTATGCATGGGAAGGGTAGAAAATACTAAAACCTTATCAACACCAACACCACATGGGGCTCAAGAGGTGATATTGACAGAAGTCCCCAGATGCGCAAAAATCTTGGTCTACATTTTGACAAGTGTTGGAGGAGCAAGTCGGTAAAGTCGACTTGAACAATAGCCGACTTAGTCGATCAGCCGAATAAGTCGGTCCACCGACTAACTAGAGATTAGGTCAGCCACCTAAGGTCATTTCAGTTCATTGAACCGACAAGTAGTTATTTTGTAATTGTCTGTAAATCATATATATTAGGATGTTGAGCCAGATGAGAACTTGGTTCACTTCTCTTCATTGTATGGACCCTCTCATGATAATATAATCTATTATTCTACCTACTGTTCTTATCTCTTGTCTCTGTTATGTATGTATGTTTTAGTATGTATTACTGGTAACCTTATGTGATCTATGAGATTACACATTGGTTCCATTGCCGGTAGTACATGTTTGAGATGTATGCAAGCAGATGATATTAGAACACGAGATTAAGGACTGGTGGGAGAATAAAGTAGCAAATTACTTGTAGAATTGTTAGGATATTTATACACTTAGGAGTTAGTTAAGATCAACTTGTGTAATATATCTGTTAGGTAAAAGTGTGTTTCTTTAGTATGCATTTGTAAATATTATAATCCGACAGTCATGATCTGTTCTAGACATAGAGTGATCCGATGGTTCAACTTCTCTTAGATCATACCTACCATTGATCCGCTTAACACCCGATTGGTCTATGATCTCTATTTAAAGAGCATAGAGAGTCCTTGGCTAGTTGATCGATTATGAGAAGCTCATGTAACTTTCTTTTTTTTGCATAATAAATTGATCCAAGTAGCTATTTGGCTGGGGCTGTGGACTGTTTCTCTCTCGAGGGTTTTAACCACGTGACAAACATCGGTGTGTTGATCTATGATCTGTTTTTGTGAAGTGGTATCTGAAAGTGTTTGGTCTTTTGGGAGTACCCTGTGTACCCAAACATGGTATCAAAGCTTTTATGAAGAGTCACTTTTAGTTTTGATCAAGATCTCAAACCAGTGTTGTCGAAACTTTGAAAGGGTTTCTGGTTTTAGATTTTTTGTGCATTTGTGGCCTGTGGGATCTATTCCATTGCATCCGGAGCACCATTTCTATTGAGAAATAATTTTTGTTTCATGAAAACCATTTCCGTTTGCTCTAGAAACTCCCATTTCGGCAAATATGAAGGTATAATGTTACAGTGACGGATTTATTTTTTAAAATCTCTTATATTTTATCAGTTTATTATTAGATCTTTTATGTTTTAGTCTTGGACTATTGTTTTCCTTGACTATGTATGCTCTTTGCTGTGCACCTTGCGTGATCATGGCGAATCAGAAACAACAAGGGAACATTTTTTTTCTTGTCTTCTCGGCTACGTATGCTCTTTGCCGTGCACCTTGTGTGATCACGGCAAATAAAAAACAACGAAAAAACTTGAAAATGTAGACTTTCCGGGTAAGCTAACCAAGATCTAACCCCATTATGTGGAAAAAAAAATTTTGGTTTTTTTTTTCATTTTTTTTTGTGATTTGCAGGAAAAGAAAGCAAGCACGAAAAATGAGAGAGAAGAGTAAAAAAAAAAAGAAGAAGAAAAAGAAGCCCCCTTCCTCTTTCCATACTTTTACTTACCTTTTAAACTTACCTCACTTGGTCCAAAGTTGCTTTACACCTTGATAAGTCTTGAGTTCAAGTCTTATCAAGCTACTTTTTAGTGCATGCGATTTCTATTTTGTAAAAGTGCATCTCACATAAATAAAATAAAATAAGAGTGAGTCACTTAAGTATTTTAATTTATTGCCACACTATTTAAAAGTCACATTATTGTAAAAGTGAACATCACTTATTCTACAAAAGTGATTCACTTCAAAGCAATTTTATTGTAAAAGTGATTGTCAAAGGTTGATTTTGGGAAGAGGGGGCTTCTTTTTTTAGTTGGTCAAGTTAATATCTGCCACGTCACTATTGGGGACATCTTCAACATTTTCTTTGATCAAGCATAACTTCATCATCCAAAATCCATTTTAAGTGCCGTTTTTTTAAAACTGCATATTTTTTCGAGCTCTTTGCATCCAGATAGTTAGTTTCTATTCTTTCAGCTATTAGTTTACAGTATGGCCACCCCTTGTGATATCATACTTACAAGTTCTAACTATTTCTCATGGAAATCTCATGTGGAAGATGTTCTATGAAGTAGGGGACTTTTTAGGATAACCTCAGGGAAAGAAACAGAACCTATTGATGATGATAAGAAAATTAAATGGGAAAATAGATGTGATGAAGCTCATGGATTTATTGGGATGACAATCTCTATTGATTTGCGATTCCACATATCTGACATTAATGAACCTAATAAAGCTTGGGAAAAGTTGGAATCTGTGTTTGGTAAACACAATGAAATTCGGGGTCATCAACTCGAGAATGAGTTGATTTCCTTGAATCCAAATGATTTTTCATGCATTCAAGAATATTTATCTAAGTATAAAACTCTTAGACTCTTATGTGTAGAATGAAAGATTAAGAAAGAAGACAAACACTGTATTTATCATATTCTTTCCAAACTTGGACCTACATATTCTGTTTTTGTATCTACATTCTACTCCATGAAAGAATCCTTGACTATAGCTAGCTATCAAGAGCTTAGCCTTGAATCTTTTTGTGATTCTTTAATTAGAGAGCAAGATAATCTCATTCATCTTGGAATAATTAACAATGCAGATACATCTGGGAAAGCCTTATTGTCCCAACAGAAAGAAAAGTCCAAGCCTCCCAAGAAACATAATTTTTGCAATAATAAGCAAAACAACAAGGGTCTGAAACCCTCTCAATGAAATCCTTCTTTAAAAAATGACAAATGATCCAAGCAAAAAGGAAAGAAGACTGAGTGTCATTGCAATTTTTGTGGGAAAGATAATCATGATGAATCTAAGTGTTTTAAGAAGATGGCAACCTTAGAAGCAGCAATGAAGAAGCACCATATCAGCCTAGATTCGTCTTCAGAATCTAACTCTCATGGACATGCACTTTATGCTTCTGGTTACTCTTATACTACATCTTCTTCTTCTACTTCAATTGAATGGCTCATTGATTCTGGAGCATCTTATCATATGGCTAAGGATAAAGCCATGTTTTCTACTATGGATGAATGTAACACCAAACAAATATTTGTTGGTGATGATAGATATCTAAGTGTTGTAGGATCTGGAACAGTTCCAGTAGAGAATGGTCATTTCAGTGATGTACTATTTGTTCCAAAAATTTCCTGCAATTTGTTATCAATCTATCAAATTACTCGTTAAGGTGAAGGTAAAATTGTGACGTTTACACCTCACCAAGTTGTAATCAAGGATTTTAAAAATCCTCAAAATATCCTTGCTACTGGAACTGTTGATGATATTACCATGTTGTACAAATTTAACAAATTTGGGTCATCACCTTTTCCTTCAATTTTTGTTGCTCATAGTGATAACTTGAGCAAACTTTGGCATGAGTGATTTGGTCACTTAAATTATCACTCATTGCAACAACTATGTAAAGACAATATGGTGACTGGTATTCTGCTGGTATCTTGCAAGGATGGTGTTTGTTCAGGTTGTGTACTCGAAAAACATCATCAAGACAGTTTTGACAAACGTGCCTCTTGGCACGCCTCGGTTCCCTTGGAGCTTGTGCATAGTGACTTGTGCGGCTGTCTTCCATCTGCTTCCTTTTCTGGTTTCAAATATTTCTTAACTTTCATTGATGACTACTCCAGACACACTTGGGCTTACTTCCTAAAACTTAAGGGTGAAGCATTTAACATGTTCTTAGCCTACAAGGCTCTTGTTGAAAAACAATATGGTCATCAAAGTATTAAGTTAAGATCTGACAATGAAGGAGAATATGTTAACAATAAGTTCACTGCTTTTTGCACTAAACAAGGAATCCAACAATAGCACACTATTCCATATACACCACAACAAAATGGTGTAGCTGAAAGGAAGAACCGCACTTTAAAAGAAATGGCTAATTGTATGATCCAATATAAGGGACTAAGTCTTCAATATTGGGTTGAGGCCATAAATTGTGAAAATTACGTAGTTAATCACACACCCACTAAAGTTTTACAGGGTATAACACCGGAAGAAGCATGGAGTAAAATTAAACCAGATGTAAGTCACTTTCGTGTGTTTGGTTGTGAAGCATGGGCTCACATTCCGGATGAAAAATGGAAAGCATTGCAACCTAAAAGTGAAAAATGCATATTTGTTGGATATTCTGAAGATGTAAAAGGTTATAGACTTTTTCAGCCACATTCTCATGATATAATCATTAGAAGAGATGTTAAATTTGATGAAAATCTCTTGGCCTGTGAGCCTAACTTGGTGGGTGTGCCATCTTTGGCCTGCGAGCCTGATTCGATGATTGTTCCTTCTTCTTCTTCTTATTCTAGCTTCCTTGACAGGTTTCCAACTCCAGTTTCTGATGATGACAGTGAGGATGAAAATCCACCTCCACCTGCTCATGTTCCTCCAATTGTACCAGCACCAATACTTCCTCGATGGGTTCATTCAACATGTGAAGCAACTGTTGATCTTTTCGATGATCCTAGAGATCAATGTCGAACACGTTCTCAGTTTCAGTGAGCCTCTTCTCTTTTGGCTCAAGTTTCTGAGAATCATGATCTAGAAACTTTTGCAGAAGCTTTAGGAAATCCAGATTGGGATGCAACTATGGATGAAGAATATCGTTCCTTAATGGCAAACGATACTTGCTATCTTGTTCCTCTTCCAAAAGGAAGAAAACTTGTCAAATGTAAATGGTTCTACAAAACTAAGTATGTATCAGATAAAAGTGTTGAAAGACTTAAGGCAAGGTTAGTTGCCAAAGTTTTTTCCCAATTTGAAGGGATTGACTACAATTAAACTTTTGCCCCTGTAGTAAAAATGAACTCCATCCTCCTTGTTCTTTCCCTTGCAGCCTTACATAACTGGGAAGTCCATCAAATGGATATCAAGTATACCTTCTTACATGGTGATTTACATGAGGAAATTTACATGGAACAACCTCTTGGATATGTTCATAATAACTCTAGCCTTGTTTGTCTCCTTAAAAAATCCTTATATGGCCTTAAGCAAGATCCTAGATCTTGGTATGCCAAAATGGATAGCTTTCTCCTTGACACTAGTTTTTCTAGATGCCATTCTAACCCCAATGTCTATACCAAGAACGTAGGAAACCATCTCATCATAATTGTTCTTTATGTTGAAGATCTTATCCTTACTAGCAGCGACCCTAACCTTATAACCCATGTGAAATCTAGTCTTAAGTAAAATTTTGAAATGTCAGACTTAGGACATTTGCACTATTTTCTTGGTCTCCAAGTCTTGCAAACCAAAGAAAGAATATTTCTTTCCCAGTCTAAGTATTCTTGTGACCTTTTTCGTCGCTTCCACATGGAATATTATAAACTAGCCCCTTCTCCCTTCCAGTCTAGAGTCAAACCTTTTGCCACTTGTACTTCCCCTGAAGTAGATGCCACCTTGTATCATTAGCTTGTTGGTAGTCTTTTATACTTGACTCATTCCCATCCTGACCTTTCCTTTGCCATTGTTCGTGTTGCCTGTTATATGCAAACTCCTCATGAAAGTCACTGGTAAGTAGCAAAAAGAATACTTCAATATATTCGAGGTACAATTCAGTTTGGGATTCATTACAGTATAGGGGGGAAACCTTTATTGGTTGGTTTCACTGATTCAGATTGGGCCGATGATCCTAATGATCAAAAGTCTACTATAGGTTATGTTTTCAGTCTGGGATTTGGACCTATCACTTGGGCTTGTAATAAACAACAAGCTCTTTCTCTTTCTTCAGTAGAAGTAGAATATTGAGCCGCAGTTAATGCCAGTTAGGAAGCTTTATGGCTTCGACAGATCCTTTCAGAGTTTGGATTTGAGTAGTGTTATAGATGATTTTACCACTCCAGGTGAATCACACTTTGTATTGCCTTCCCCTGCCCCGCTTCAAACTCCTTAGACCCTATGGACCATTTTTTGTCCTTTGATGTTTCCTTGATCATCCCTAAAAACATGTGAAAAATGATACACGTGAATTTTAAACCTATAAGCACGTATATACGTGGGTTTGACCACTAAAACCGCGTACATCAGGATGTGTGCATAATACAAATCCTTTTGGAGTTTTCCTTGACATGGATCCGACTCATTTGACTCTTGGCCTTCCACAGTAGAGTCACCAATTCTGTTACGGAGAGAAATTCCTATGGCTTGGGGTACCACAACAGACAGCTTGACTCCAGAAATAAATATTTTTCAATATGCAATAGAAATTAAATGTCTAACACTAAAGGATCAGAACTCGTACCTTATTCTGGATGGTCGAAGTAGATCCCCGTTGAGATTTCCAATCAACGAGACATAAATCAAGTCACGAGAGCTAAAATCTCATGAACACTGGCACGATCAAGGCGGTAGCATATAAGAGATGCCACTAATCTGGAAAGTCTTCTACACAAACCATTACGATTACATGTCCTACTATTCAAATAGAGGTGTCGAGGTCGAACATAGTAGTCCATCGTCTAATTATTGGTCATTAATGTATACCGTTAATAGACGCAAGATCACCCACCAATAATGAAAATGGGAATCAAGGTACTAGAGTGCAAACTAACAAGTGTGAATAAATGTGTTGAGGTCGAACACTTGAGAGGATCCATCGATCAGGGGACATTGATATATTCCCAACAACTGTCGATGGCAAGATAATTGGTGACTCTATTGGGTAGGATCTCGAACCCTGTGAAGAGAAACATCCATTCTGGGGCTCAATCCTGGAACACGCTCGAAGAAAAACGTGCTTAAAATACTGCTGAACCCAAAGATTTGCACTCTGCATGCCTTACACTCACTAAGCTAATGTTTCATGTTGCTCAGTAGTGTAGTGCTCTAGTCGTATATCATGGGTCTCATGCACTCCACTGCATAGAACATCAGAGGCCGCGAGGCCTGGTGGAGTGGTGCCAAGCCTGCTATCCTGCCCAGCGTCAATAATATGGCGTTTAGGCCCAGCACCTATATAGCGTTGGTAGGGACCTGACTCCCCACCTTCTCTGTGTCTAGATAATAGTACACCAAAATGTACTTGTTGATAGTCAGGCCACCTCCTGGCCCACCACGGGAATGAAGGTTCACCACTTCCCCTCGTCTAGAAAGCCCAGTAATGAAGTATATGTCCTCCACCTCTATGGTGAGGGGAATCCCATCTATATGGAAGGACTCTGAGTATAGATCCCAGTAATCCACCAGTGTCTATAATAGTCTTGGTTTGGCCCTCAAACCACCAAGACACCAAAACTTGTAGAGTCCACATGCACATAGAGCTTGTTGACCCATTAAATCGGCCCTTACTGCTTCCTCTACTTCACCATGTTCACGCTCTCTCCACTATAGGACCATCCTGCAAAAGAAATTGCAAATTTTCCCATTAGTTTATTGCAAAAACCATATGCACGGCCTCATATGTGACTATTTTCAAAATAGCCGCATATGTACGCAGGTTTGAGGCCATTTTCTGTGTATATCCAGCACTATACATGGAAAAACCCTCGATTTCCGTGTGGGCCGCAGCACCCATTTTGGGTTGGCCTAGAAACCTTATTTGACCATGGAAATTCATAAAAATTATATCAAAATGAAAGAGGAGAGCATGAGTAAATACCTGGAAGAAACGGTAGTGGATTCCACCGGCTGGATCTCCTGGAATTCGCTGTTGAAAATCAGAGCTCAAATGGGTAAAAGTTTCAAATGATTTATAATATTTTGAATTGTTTACTATTTATAGAAAATTTTCAAATATTTGAAAATTTTTACCCCCTTTCCTATAGTTTCGACATTTTCTAACCATTTTGGACCATTTTTGACATAATTTGTGATGTAGAGGACCTTTTTTAGTGCTGTTTTAGCCATTGGATTGACCCGTTCATGCCGATATCAGGTATCATGTCTAAACTGACATATGGGTTAGGTTTCATCACCATTTTCATTTTGCATAACCTTATGACCATCTCATCATGACCTTAGGTACGAACCCACTCTATTATGTCACGGAACCTTCTTGCTGCTTTAGAAGTGGCATGATATGAGTGGTAGAGCTCCACCTTACATGGGTACCCTAGTTAGTGCCTTATTTTCATTTGGTGCCCACGCTGACATTTTCTCCTTTAGGGTGTGGGAGTCTGTTGTATAGTACTGCCATGACATTTCGCAAGAGCCTCATACTACTCTTGATATTTTGCTGGCCTATTTCCCTCAGGACTCCCTCATGTCAAGTTGTGAATGCATTATCATGATCTTTTCCTACCTTATTGAGCTTTATGCCGGCTTCCATGACATTGCGTTCCAGCCATATAGCGTGAGCTTGTCTCATGTCTAGCCATGCAGAGCCATTTTTTATATCCTTCGCAACTTGATTCTCTTTTTACCGAGAGGGGATTTTCCCTCGAGTGTCGATATCCTACACATGTGTCCTTGCATTGAGCATAGGTATGTTACACTGCTTGGAACTAGTTTGTTTTCCCTTATTGCACTTGTCTCCTCCTAGTATGTAACTATAAAGCTATTTTATTCTTTTTTCAAGATTTTTAAATAACTGAAAAAGTCCAAAAACAATCAAAAACCAAAAAGCCAGACAAGGAAAGATGTTATCTATCGCAGCTGTCGAGTCATGTCGCCTTCGAACAGAGCACGGTATATCACATCCATTGGTTGGGTTATATTTTGACTTTAGCAGCTGTACTCGTTTATCTGAGTTTATCTCCACCGACTGGTTAAGCTTCCAGTCCCTATGGAGCCTTTGTTGAAGCCACCTGTGTCATAGAGATGTCCTAGTTTGTATATCAAGTCTATGCTACCTTCATTCAGTCACCATACATTGTTATGCTCTTGTTCGAAGGAAGTTGAAGCCTGAGTCGACCATTCCTTAGTTATCTTGACTTTGCATGTCGGCCATTCTTGGTATAGTTACTCGTTCATGCACCTTATGATCGAGTCATTCCAAATTATACAGCTTTACTGAGTACCTCATGTTGGATGATGGGGGATACCTTAATTCCCTCCTTCCAGCAGATTTCATCCCATCGACTTTAGATCATTTATTCTAGGATTGGAATCTAGAGTCATTTTGAGTGCATTGAGACTTCCAGTCATCAGTGGTAGGTTCTCTCGCCATCGACAGTTGTTGGGAATATATCAATGTCCCCTAATCGATGGATCCTCTCAAGTGTTCGACCTCAACACATTTATTCACACTTGTTAGTTTGCACTCTAGTACCTTGATTCCCATTTTCATTATCGGTGGGTGATCTCGTGTCTGTTAACGGTATACATTAATGACTAGTAATCAGACAATGGACTACTATGTTCGACCTCGACACCTCTATTCGCATAGTAGGACATGTACTTGTAACGGTTTGTGTAGAATACTTTCTATATTGGTGGCATCTCTTATATTCTATTGCCTTGATCGTGCCAGTGTTCATGAGATTTCAGCTCTTGTGACTTGATTCCAGTATATGTCAGATATTTTCAGCCACTATGGAGATCTTGATCTGTTATATCTTCAGCCATTATGGAGATCATGGTCCTTTGTATATCTTCATCATGGAGATTCTGATCTATGTATATTGTACATGGCGATGACCACATATGTGATATCATGTATCATGCCTATTCATGACCATTGTACTCTTATGTATCCGAGACTACTATATGTACTTGTAGTTATGTACAGAGTTGTATTAGTGTACTATGTTGATTGGGTGGCTAGTATTCCATTGGGGATCCTTCATCACTCCACTTCTAAGATGGACTTATAATGTATTTCGGCCATTATATGACTCCTTTGACCTCACACATTAAGGGGCATCTGTTATAGCTGATTTTACCACTCCAGGTGAATCACACTTTGTATGGAATTCCCCTGTCTGTCCCATTCCAGACTTCTTAGACCCTATGGACAATTTTTTGTCCTTTGATGTTTCCTTGATCATCCCTAAAAACATGTGAAAAATGATACACCCAAATTTTAAACCTATAAACGCGTATATACACGGGTTTGACCACTAAAACCGTGTACATCGAGATGTGTGCATAATCCAAATCCTTTGGAGTTTTCCTTGACATGGATCCAACTCATTTGACTCCTAGCCTTCCCTATGCCTTGGGATCGCTCGGATTCGACCTTTCATTACCCCTTTGGAAGCTATATAAGGAACTGTTTGGTACATTGAAGGAAAGAGGAGAGAATTGAGAGCAAAGAAACTATAGTCCATTGTTGCCGGAACTTATGCTTGAGTCTGCATCCCTTTGTCCCTTGGAGCACTAGTGTGTTTTTTGCAAGCTTTCCTTTTTCTTGTGAGCTTGCTATCGAGAGATGGAGGATTGAGGTGGTAGAGGCCCAAGTGGGGGATTCAATTTCTTTGGTTCGCAGACGTTCCATCAGAGGTTGTATCTTGTAATCTCTAATTTATATTAATAGAACTATCTTTTCCTGTCCAATAATGTGTGTTTGAATGAATATTTTATCCATGGGATTATGTCAAATGCTTATACATTATTGATTATATATACTAGAATAGATCTAACACCATGATATATAGAATGCTTGTATTGTTTACTTGTTGTTGAGGAAGTAATCTATCAATTCAAGCTGAAGATTGGAAAGCTCAACGAGGATCTACTTCAACCGTCCGGAATAAGGTACAAGGTCTAATCCTTTAGTGTTAGACATTTAATTTCTATTGCATATTGGAAAAGATTGATTTCTGGAGTCAAGCTATCTGTTGTGGTACCCCAAGCCATAGGAATTTCTCTCCGTAACAAGCAGCAACAACCTACTCCACTTTGGTGCAACAATCAAAGCGCCATCAAACTTGTCAAAGATCCCGTTCTACATCAGTGCAACAAACACATTGAGCTACACATGCACTTCATTAGAAATATTTTTCATGATCGTGTTATTGAAGTGCTCTATTTCCCTACAGATGATCAAGTTGCAAACATCTTCACCAAGTCTCTTACAGAAGCAAAGTTTTCTAAACTTCGGTCTATGTTAGGAGTTCAGGAATGTGTCCTTAAGGGGGGATAGGCTCTAATGCCTCCTTCCTTCTCCTAATAGTGTCACTTTTGTAAATCCTTCAATCCTATCCCAAGTTGTTCTTAAAGGGGGATGTTAGGATATTTAAACACTTAGGAGTTAGTTAAGATCAACTTGTGTAATATATCCGTTAGGTAAACGTGTGTTTCTTTAGTATGCATTAGTATGCATTTGTGAATATTCTAATCCGACGGTCACAATATGTTCTAGACATAGAGTGATCCAACGGTTCAAATTCTCTTAGATCATACCTACCATTGATCTGTGGCTTAACACCCAATTGGTCTATGATATCTATTTAAAGAGCATAGAGTGTCCTTGGCTAGTTGATCGATTATGAGAAACTCATGTAATTTTTTTTTTTTTGCATAATAAATTTCTCCAAGTAGCTATTTGGCTGGGGCTGTGGACTATTTCCCTCTCAAGGATTTTAACCACGTGACAAACATCGGTGTGTTGATCTATGATCTGTTTGTGTGAAGCAGTATTTGAAGGTGTTCAGTCTTTTGGGAGTACCCTGTGTACTTGAATAAGAAATACGCATGAAGAAATAGATTGATGACTGCACAAGAAAAAGAAAGATTCTTTACAGAGACACATGAGAAGTTTGTAGAATCAGTTCCCCAACTTCTGAAGAAAATTATGGATGAAAAATCCGGAAGGGACTAAAGATCAACAGTTGCTAGAAAAAATGATTCATGGGGGAAGAACAAACTTGTCGGAGTGGTTCGAAAAGATCACCGATGAATTCTACGAGGAGCAAGCAGTAGAAGAAAGGACTTCGGTGGAAACCATAAAGAAGAAATTCTACACAGACCTCACCGAGCAATTATTGTGTTCCTTACCAACCTTGGTATTTAAATTTCTGATCGGGAAGGGAGTAGGTCATATTTTCAAACCTCGTTAATCACTTCGTGGACCGCCATTAAACCCTAACTGGGCGAAAAAGAAAAAGAGGTGGGAAAAATTCATCGCAGAAATGGAGTGGGAATACTTCCTAACCAAGTAGACTTAACTATCAGATCTTTTTAAAGCGTCAGGTAGGCTATGGGGGGGTATCTTGTCATATGTCGAGATAAAGTGGAGTGGATTCTAGTCGACTAAAAGTAGATACCAATCACCAGTAATGATAAGTCAACGAAAAGGGAAATCAAGAGGATAGTATCACACAAAGGTATGGCGGACTTCCAGAAAATAGAAAGGGAGGATAGACAACAAAGAGGGGAAGAAAGAAGAGAAAGAGCCTTAGCGCTACAGAGAGGAATGAGTACTAGGGTGACTGAATAGGAAAGAGATCCACCAGAGTTGGGTCATGACCGACAAGAAGAAGCCATGGAAGAAGAGTCGTCCCCTAGAGAAGAAGAAATGTCGATAGAGAAGCGAGAAGCTCTCCAATTAGAAGCTCCCCAAGATGGAACAACTCTATCTCCAATGAACTCGTGTACCCAGATACAAGCCATTGTTGAAGAGGACCTCAGAATAGGAATTGGTGACTTTGGTATATGGAGCCGACTTGATGATGAGACATACAATGGTAGACATATCATTATCCATTGACCAGAAGAAGGAAATTGGGTTACATTTCAAGTGGTACCCTCCAACCGAAGTATCCACTTACTTTTACCAACACATGAAGGAGCACCTCCCCTACCAAATACAGCTTTGGAGGACATAAAACATTCAGAACCGAGGACAGATAATTGCAGTTGGACATCGACAGAAGAATTTTACACCAACTGACTGCTGGTAGAGGAGGAAACAACAAAAACAACAGATGAAAACAAGATTTCCATCAACAATAGTTTCGCAGAGAGGAATAAGAAAATAACCCCACCAACCCCACCACCACCTCCACCACTGTCACCTCTTGAATAAAGTAGTGATAGTGACTTCGACATGGGTCACGGGTCAGCACACATTCCTTTATATGAGGGTGATGAGGACCCCAGATGACAATGGTTCGTCTGTGAGTCGACTTGGGAGGCAAACCAAGTTACAGATGAAGACAAGAAGATGGTGTAGTTCACTGGTGCCTTGATGAAAAGGGAATTAACTTGGTACATGACCTTTTCTGAAAGATAACCCTGAGAAACCAAAGCCGATATCAAAGTGCAATTTCTATCATTTTTTAAAACTACACATGCAAAACATCTGGAAGCAAAGAAACTAAAAACAACATCGCAGAAGCCAGGAGAAACTGTCCGTGATTACGATAAACAATGGAAAGACCTGCTTAGCCAATTGGACTATGTTATTGATGAACAATTATTAATCCAGTGGTTTCTTGCAGGCTTGTCATGGAAAATTCACCGACACATAAGACTAGAGACATTAAAGTCTTACTAAGATGCACTTACAAAAGCTCTCCAAGTAGAAATGGATGAGGATATACCACCATACTCCACCAATAATAGACTAGAAAAACAGCTCAAGATCGTACATAAGTCATTAAAAGAATTAAACCTCAAAAGTTAGGATATCTGGTGCACGAAGTGCTCAACGACCGGACATTCAAAAGACAACTGTCGACAGGAAATTAGTCACCAGGATGTTCGATTCATGTAGACAAAATGTTTTTGCGACATTTTCCAAGATCATGGAGACCACTCGACAAAATATTTCCCATTCAACATGAAGAATGACAAGGCATCTTGGTGTGCAATCTGCGAAACAAAGAATCATGCCATGACCGATTGCCATCTAAACCTAAAGAACCAATAGAATTATCATGCAGTCTACCAGACCACTGCAGTTGCACAAAATAATGAGCAAAACAACAGGCTAAATGATCAGAACAATCATAGATACAAAGGTCGAATATACGAGTGCCGGTATGACAATCGACGTGGAGGCTATGAAGGTTGAGGTCGATTCTCTGGAAATCGATACACCCAACCACGTCGACCCATCCAATGTTTTACATGTTATAAGGAGGGACACTGGTATGCAGACTGTCCATAAAAGGATAGAACTGAACTCAAATTTTGTACTAGTTGCGGAGTATGGGATCACTCATTACAGGATTTCCCTACCATGTTGGAAAAAATAAATAAAAATAAAAATGTTAATGTCTTGTCATGTGTGCAAAAAAATGATGTAATAAATACAAATAATTTGAATATCGTAACCCAACAAGGGACAAAATTAGGAAGTGATAACCCAAGAATCAACAAAATAAAAGAAAAGAATGTCTACCCTGATCTACTTAAAGAAAAACAAACATATAAAGATGCAACAAATGTATTTAAAGAATTTGCACAACAGGAAGAGGCCAATGACAATCAACATAACACAATAAAAGAATTAATACAGCTCATACAGAAAGATAACTCAGTATCTTCGTTCATCGATTTGCTATATGAAATAAAACACAACAACACTGAAAATAAACAAAGAATATCTGCAGTCTAAATCTAAAAGATAAAAGTGATGACGACCCACTTGTCGACCTAGAAATTGAAGGATACCATGTCTGACAAGTTGTGCTCGACTTTGGATCACAAGTAAACATCATGACTCATGACACTTGGGAACAACTGGGCAGACCTCAACTATATGAGTCAGGTATATACCTGAAACTAGCCAACCAGGGCCTAATTGAACCTATTGGAGTCTGGAAAAATGTTGACACAACAATAAAAGGAATCTCAACCAAAGTTTACTTCGAAATCATTGACCCTAAGGAAGGATCCAGTTCCTTCCCTATGTTAGTAGGCTGACCTTGGGGAAGAAAGATGAAAGCGTCGATATCCCTAGACAAAGAGAGAATCAAATTAAAAGGAAATGGAGAAAAGGTCATTGTACATATTCATCCATCCCAAGGAGAACCTTGGACAAAACCTATCGATGAAGAAGTTGATATTCAACAACTTTATCAAATACAGAATAATGAATATTACACATAACCTAACACATATGGTGAACTCTACTTAGGTAATCAAGACTCAGTCGGTTATAATTCAGACGTATAATTATATGATTAGGAAGTCGATAACTACGAAACACAAGCAAGAGGGTGCTGGACTATCCAAAAGGTACAAAAAAATCCCACCAAACAGTGCTTCACAGTGCCCATTGTCCTAAAAATCTTTGAGAAGAAACTTAGGGAATACCCTACTTTAAAACCTACAAATGTAAATACTACACAAATACCAAGATATAAAGAAAGAGAATCACCATTCATGCACATAGAACAGGTGTCCAAAAACATTGGTGAACATGGTCGATTACAAAGTTTAGTAGAAACTTTTACAGGACAAGCTGCTAGATGGTGGGACACCCATCAGACAAGACTGCAGACCTGGACAATAGCTTCAACTTACTTTGTAGAAAGGTTTGGAGGAAATAAGTTAACCAAATAGGCTCAAATATCTATATTCATTCAAGGACAGAATCTAGAAGATCATATTAAGACATGTGAAAAAGAATGGAGTAGACTTGGGTACAAGGATGAACGAGCATGGCCACACCTATTTCCGTCAACCCTCTCCAACTTACCAAAAAAATGGTTTAAAATGGAAGAAGGTAGAGGTAAAAAATTCCTATGGAATGAACTTAGAGAAAATTTCATTAAAGATTTCAACTTTATCCCACAAAATGAAAATTTGGTTGAAACAACAAAACAGATTAAAGAATTTATACAGCCGATAGAAAACAAACCCTTAAAAGATAACTGACAGACAATGAACTATAACAATATACAAATTGAGACAATAATGCAGTCAACAAGACTACATTTAGAAAATGAAACTACAGAAGGGAAAATCTTTCGATGGAAATCAAACCATGTCAAAACGACCAAACCTATTCGCACAGTGCTTAAAGTTGAAACAAATGACAAAAATGAAGCCAACCAAATGACTATAGACGACTTCCCTACCACATTCTCCTGGTTTAAAGAAGGAATTCTACCAATCAATGAAGTATAAGCACAAGAATGGCTAGATGCTATATTCAAAACTAGAGAATTTGACATCTCAAATGATGATCGACCAAAAATGGAAAAGATTGGTGACTACTGGAGTGAAGGGTAGGCAATGGAAATAGTGAACTTATTAAAAGAATTCCAGGATGTATTTGCCATGGATTATAAAGACCTCAAAGGCTTAGTCCATGAAATGGGTGAAATGAAAATCAACACTAAACCTAATGTTCAACCTGTGAAGAAAAGGCCATTTAAGCTAGCTCACAAATATAAAGAGATAGTCAAAAAGTAAATTGATAACATGCTTGCAGAAGGCATCATTTACCCTATTAACCAATCAGAATGGGAAAGTCCAATGGTTTTTCAATATAAGAAACATGACCCGACCAAATTAAGAATTTGTGTCGACTTCAGGGAACTAAATAAAGTGCTAGTGGATACCCAATTCCAGAGATTTGTCGAGGCAGGGGCACAACAAGGTCGGCCAAAGAAGTCCAAGATCACACACATGTTGACGCCTACAAATGTTGTAGATCTTGTGTCTATGCCCCCGCCTCCATCCCCGAAAAAAATAAAATACTAAGCTAATACAAGAATAGCTCTCAATAAGCCCACTCGACTTGTGCAAGAGTGTTATGTCGAAGGCCGTGAAGGAAAAGTTTGACCCGGATAGAGATCTACAGGATTTCATTGAAAAACTACTTGAGATATTCATGTCGAAGCAAAATATCTCTACCAAAGCACCTTTGTTTGAAGCTGGTGGATCCAGACAACCTGGCCAAGCACTGCAAGGGATAAAAACTTTTGCAACCGTGACTTTGACCTTCGAAAGAAACCCTGACAAAGAAGTCAAAGTTGTCACAAGTTGGACCACGACTATCACTCCGAATAACCCTACACCCCAACCACTAGCTGGTAAACCGACCAGAGGAGAAGAAGAGGAAAATATCGAGGATATAAATCGAGAAATCAACCAATTCTTCTCTGACTTGGAATCACCTCCTTAGACCTACAATACACCACTTGACCACATTTTCACCAACCCAATCACCCCCAACCATTCACCAACTCCATCACCATCACCACCACCCCCCGACTCAGAGCCCCTAATCCAACTAGCTGCACCAGAACAAACCCCACCACAACCATAATCACCAACCGCATCCACTTTTGGACCCCCTGCATCCGAACAACTAGAGGCAACAGTCATCCCACCACCCCAAACATAAATTCCATCAACCACTGCTACACAACAAACAAAAAATCCAGAATCAAATTTTGCAGGTACACAGGTGCCGAAACAAGCAAAAGCAGAGAAGCATAAAAAGAAGAAGGACCATCATGGACATCCAGCAATGGTCCACATCAATCTAGTCGGGTCGACCATTGCAATCGATGCAACTAAATTGAGAGATCCAGAGCTGGAACAACTAGTGGAAGCACTAGCAGTCGAGGCAAAGACAAGGAACCAGTACAGATGTAAGGAACTTGAAAACAAGGAAAAAGAACAAGTTAAGTTCCTTAACAAGTGTAGGAACTTGGTCTATACCATAATACTAGGGCCGATAGTGGTCGACACCGACAAAATGCTAGAAAGAGCTTATCAGCTATTTGAAAGCATGGTGTTGGCGCTCCAAGCACAGATTCAGGAAACAAAGTAATCTGGTAACTCGTGTGTACAAGGTCACACACGCTACTGTGCATGAAGCAACCTGCGTGTACTGCTAAAAAAATTTCAAAGAAAAAAGACTAGCAAATAATTATGGGCATACTACATGGTAAATTAAAAAAATAAGATAAAGAGAATCACACTCAGAATCAAAATCATAAAAAATACTGGTAAAGGGGCCTACATGATGGACCCACGACAGACTGGGATCTCTACTGGAGTCTCCAGTTCTGTTGTATAGGACAATACACCCTTGTAACTTGTGGTCCTGGGTTACCAAATTAATAATAGACTTGCAGACAATCAGATTTTACAGAAAATGAAATAGGAATAGGAAGAGAGTTTGTCTTACCTGGTTTATGACACTTGATCCAAGATTTGTCTTCTCCTGCTTCAATCTTCTCCAAAATTCTAGGGCTGCTTCTCTTCATCTGCAAAGAGCCAATTATTCAAACAATATATCATATATATATATATATATCAGTGGTTAATGAAAATCATATTCATGATAACATAATTGAAATTATTCATAAACCAAGACACATGATAAGGCACAATACAAAGATTGGAAGAAGAAATATCTTTATTAACAAATAGTCAACAGGTGAGAATACAACGTAGTTTCTGACACAAGGAATCCTCTACAACCAAGGACACTGAGTTCTGCTTCTCCAAGACTCTGAAGATATACCACCATCATAACTTTTCTCTTCTAGAATTGATTCCGTAGCCCCATCCCAAGAACTCTATTTATACATTGGGAAATAGAGTAGTTTCGAAGGTTAGGATGGTTGAGACAATTGGGATAGTTATGGATTAAGGCCCAAATAATATCATCTAATCATGATTCATATTTTTTAATATCGAATTAAGGTACATGTGAGTATTTATATAAGGTGCGTATGACATACTTGTTTCTCGAAGGAAGCTCATGTGTTCAATGTACACGCAGGTTGCAATGCAAATAGTCACATGTGACACACGAGTTGATTTGCAAATAGGAGCATGTGTAACCCTAAACTCAGAATAAAAATATATCAAGCTGGTCTGAAGATTATGCATCAATGGTCATGAACATCTATAGCATCTAGGAAACTTCAATCCAAATTGTCCTTTTGTGTCCCGACATAGTGGATGTCAATACTCGGACGGAGAAGTGCCATTTAGGTTGATAACATGTAGTATTTAAATGCCCTATAAATGTTTTTTTTTTCAAATTTTGGGGACATTACAAGTGGTATCAGAGCCCAGTTTCAACACTAAGAGACCTAATGGGTGTGCCAAACATTCATTGCAGAAAATAAAGTATGTTTTTAATATTTTTTTAACTAACAGAATTTTTTCATGTTAGTAAAAATTGGTGGTTGAGCTAAAGAATAGCTCATATCATGAAGACAAGAGAAAACAACAGCCGACAAGGAAAGTCCAATACCCATACATAGGAAGCATAATTGGTGGTTGAGCTAAATACTGATATACTGGAAACCATAAAATGTCTTCAAGCAGACTTACACAGTTTCAAGGATGATAATATGAATGAAATAAAGGAATATAAAGCAATTAATGAAGCTTTTCTAAGGAACATGATGGGAGGAATCCTATAGGGAAAACCCACTCATTCAACCAACAAGTTCAAGAAATAATTCTATCATAAGTGGGCCAGCAGCCCAAGAGAAGGAAAAGAAGAAAACAACCCTGAAACTCCAGAAAGAGATTGTCCCAGTGCTTCTAGTGATGATTCTCTTTCTTCTTACAGAAATAAACAGAGATATGATGACAATATCCAAGGAGAGTTCAGGAAGATAAAATCCCCAACCTGGGAAGGAGAGATGAACAGAGGGGAGAAAGTTGAAGAATGGCTTCTAGGTATTAGAAAATATTTCCGAGTACATAACTACTCTAGTGAGATGAATGCCTGTGTAACCATCTATAATTTAAATGGAAAAGAAACTATATGGTGGAGAGACCTAAAGCATAACAAGAAAGATGAGGTTAGACAAATCAGATTGAGTAATTTCGGCAAAATATTTCAGGAGAAATACATGGCAGAAATGTTCTTCGACATAAAGGTGAAATAATTTCATGAATTAAGGATGGGTTCCATGACTATGGATGGTTTCATTAACATATTTTTGGATCTTCTAGATTATGTTCCTTACATAAAGGATGAGAAAGTGAAAATAAAGTACTTTTTAGGATGTCTTCCTCCCAACTTTTGGAAGAAGATTCATTTGACATGCCTGAAAAATTGGACACCACCCTCCATAAAGCTAGTATTTTCTATGAGCATGGATAGTTGAGGCAAGAGAACATCAATAGAAGCAGAGACAAGTCTAGTACCTTCTCAGACAACTGCAAACTAGGTTTCAACCCACCACCTTATAGAAAACAAAAAAATAGTTGAGATAGAAGGTAATATCTTAAAAACTTCTATTTCAAATACTGATTGACCCCGGTGCTTACCGGAGCTATGCAACACCTAAAATTGTTGATGTATGTAAACTAGGAAAGGTTAAACATGATAAACCTTCGCTGGTGCAATTAGCCACAGGTACAAAACAAAAAGTTTCTGAAATAGTTAAAGACTGTGAGGTAAACCTAAAAATCCTACCCTTAGGATCATATGATATACTTATCGGCATGAACATCCTACTTGATTGCTTACACAAGTCAATGTTGTGTACAGATAGCCAAGGGAATCAAGTAAAGATTCAAGGAATAACTAAGAAAGTTTCTATAATGCATATATCTGCTTTACAAGAAAAGAAGTAGGTTAGGAATGGCTACAAACTGTTTGTAGTGAACATCTAGGAAATAAAAGCTAAAAGTGAACAACACATTGAGTACTTTCCGGTTCTCATAGAATTCAAGGACGTATTTCCAGAGGAAATTCCAGGATTACCACCGAAATGAGATTATATTTTTCCATAGAACTGACACCAGGATCAGTTCCAGCTTCAAAGGACCCTTACCACATGAACGCATGAGAATTGGTGGAAATAAAAATGCAATTGTAGGAGTTCATTGAGAAAGGATATATCTGACCGAGTGTGTCCCCTTGAGGATCACCGATACTTTTTGTAAAGAAGAAGGATCGTATGATGCAGATGTGCATCAATTACCGTCATCTTAACAAAATGACTATTAAGAACTGATGCCCACTCCCTAGGATCAATGATTTGTTGAATCAAGTAGGAGGAGCCAAGATTGACCTACGATCTAGGTACCATCAGGTACATATTCGTGACGAGGATATTCACAAAATCACATTTTGTACATAGTATGACCACTATGAGTTTGCAGTGATTCCGTTTGGGTTGACCAATGCACCTGCAAACTTTATGTGTATGATGAACAATATATTCAGTAAATACCTAGATAAATTTGTTTTGGTCGTTATAGATGACATCCTAGTTTACTCTAAGAGTAAAGAGGAAAGCGAGGAACACCTCCACATAGTGCTACAGGTGTTATGAGAACACCATCTCTACCACAAATACAGTACTTGGGTCACTTCATCTCTGAGAATGGGATAGTTGTGGACCTAGAGAAAATTAAATTCATAGAATATTGGCCTACCCCTACTAGTGTCACCGACATTAGATCCCTTTTAGGATTAGGTAGTTATTATCGAAAGTTCATTGAGAACTTCGAGAGGATACCTTGTTCCATGACCACTTTGGAAAAGAAGGAAAACAAGTTCTTATGGAAGACAAAGTGCGAGAAAAGTTTTCAAAAGCTTAAACAAATTTTGACAACCGCACCGATACTATGAATTGCAGAGCCTGATGGGGATTTTGTTGTTTGCGTGGATGCAAGCAAGGAAGGGATCGTATAATTCCTCTTGAAGAATGATTGTGAGATCTATTTTGAATCACAAAAGTTAAAAGAAAACAAGTAGAACTACCCCACCCATGATCTTGAGTTAGCGGTCATCACCCATGCCTTAAATATGTGGAGGAACTACCTCATGGGAAGGAAATTCCTTCTGAAAATAGACAATATAAGTCTAAAATATTTATTTAAGTAATTGAATTTGAATACTAAGAAATCCAGATGGTTTCATTTCCTCATTGAGTATGATTTCGAGCTAAAGCATATAAAGGTAAAAGAGAACAAAATTGCTAATGCTTTGAGTGGACGAACTGATATGATATATGAGGTGACTTTAAGTCAATCCGATTCGAATTTATGCAAGAGTATTAGAACGGCCAACAAATTTGACCCTTTCTATGTTGAAATCCTCAAGAAGTTTCAAGAGGATAGGTTGTTTCAGCAACAAAAAGAGTAAAAGGTAGATGAAACAGGACTTCTACGGCCCAAGGAAAGATTGCACATTCTGGAAGGAGATGACATTCGGTCCAGCATCCTCATGAAATTTCATTGTACACCCTATTTAGGGTATTCATGATATCAAAAGATGATATCTGCAGTTAATAAATACTTTTTTTGGCCTAAGTTGAATGCCAACATAGTGTTGTTTAGAGAAAAATTTCAAGAATGTCAGTTGGTCAATGCTGAGCACCACTATCCTTCATGGTTGTTGTAGCCATTACCCATTCCATAATGGAAGTGGGAGGTCATTAGTATGGATTTTATCATAGGTCTACCTAAGAGTAAGAAACAAAATGATTCTATCTTTGTAGTAGCTGAAAAATTGTCAAAAGCAACACACTTGATTCTAGTGAAGTCGACCTATAGGAAGTACACATTTTCAATATCTTCTTGAAGGAGATATTTATATTGCACATGATACCCATGGAAATCATCACAGATCAAGATACTAAGTTTACCAGAAACTTTTGGAGATCCTTATTCTATGGATTAGAGATGCAGTTGAACTTTAGTATTGCTTGTTAGGATTATTAATCCTCCCTTCTCCAATTTGGTCATATGTCTAAATCAGGAGTCATGTCTAAATCGGGAGTCCATCAAGTCTATTTTTAGTCACTAGCACCATTGGGTCCACTTGGCCTAATTGGGGCACATGTTCCAGTTACTAAAGTGTGGGAAACACTAATCGAGGCCTACTGCCTCTGATTGCACTTGCATGCATCAATTTAGGAGCCTCATAGACTAATCCCTACAATTTAGGAGCCACTAGGAGTGTTGATACCAACCAAGGTTAGTTGATTTGAGTTGGTGACTAGTCAAGCTAAGTTAGGAGTTAGTTACATTCAGTTCTAGTCCTCTACATTCAGTTATCAATAGGTTTGCATAGTTTCATGCAGGAGAGGTGCATTTCTCACCTACCATAGTCAGTTAGCCTCAGTCAACATTGAATTAGACACTTGCGTTTTGTTTTAGAAGTCCATTAGACTATGGTAATGGTTTTTACAAGGTCAATTAACTATTGAGTCCTCCGATAATGATTTAGACAAGGTCTTAGTTACCTACAATCAAGTAGAGTCTAATCAATTTGAATTTCTTCACGTGGATTCAAATTGCATGTGGCTATTTAAGCTATTGTACTTCATTGTAATTGTTATAAAATTAATCTTTGATTAATGAAAAGCATTCACAGCTACAAGCCATTTTTGCACTGTTTCATTCTTCAATAACTAAGTAAATTGTGTGATCTATCCCATGAGTTGTGTGTTTTTGCATAGATCTATTTGCTTAATTTAATATGGTATTAGAGCCTCGGTAGACAGGGCACTTCTCCTCCTCAAATCTCCTATTGGATCATTTTTTAGCAAAATTTCTCCTTCCAGCTCTACACTAGAAGTAGAAGGTTTACCACTTAATACCCTAAGCTAAGGAATTGTTGATCAAGATTGATCAACTATGATAGGTGTGATGAAAACATGAAATGTGCAATATTTCGACCTTACGGTGCCCCTTTTGTGTTTTTGAAGGTACAACTTTGAAATGGAATAATCAGTTCCTCTTCTCACCCTATTCACAAACTATTCAGAATGGAAGAAGAAGATGATTGCATCCATGATGAGATGAGGTCTCTATGGGGTGTCTATTCGACTCTGTAACATCCACGGCCTTCTGACTGGAGAAGAGTACGCTATCAAACAATCAAATACCTCCGGGAAACTAGCCCCATGAACACAAACATGCATAAATGCTGATATAAAATGCTTAGAACATAAAACATGCTAAGATGCGTAAAACATACAAGGATGGATAGTTACTCAATGTATAGCGGAATAAAACATACACATTCTAGCATTAACATGTTCATCATGATTCATTAGACATTAGACAGTAAACAAATTGTAGAAGCAAAATGGACAAGAATTCTTATCTTGTAAATATATCGTCTTGCAACTAGCTACGTCGCTGCAACGTTCCACCCAACCATAGGCCAACGTGCTCATCAATCTCTCAGCAACACTACCACCCCCGAGCTGGGCATGATTCCTCAAGGAATAAGGGTCAAAGTAGGCTTACACATTGCCAAGGCACACAAATCAGCCAAGCCCACATAGTAGGGTTTATTAAGCCGTCAAGGAGCTAGGAAAGGCTAAATGCTAAGCTGGTGGCCTCAATGGAGAGCTAAGAACACCTACACCACATTTAACCTAAATTATAAGACATCCACATACCCAACACTAGGAATCAGTACTTTCTCTGCTTCATAGTCCCTCAGGCTTGACTTCCCTTTGAAATACTCTTCAAGGGTTGTGGAGAAGAAAGATAGTAGTCTAACTCTGTCTGAGTGGCTCCAAACACCAATTTTATCAAGCATACCCAACCTCTAATCCTACTCTCAATAGTCCAAAGACCAACCACTGCATACGACAGTAAAACAAATAGTTCACAACTCTGTGAAGAAGATGAAGACAACAGGGTGACAAACCCAAACAAAAAGGTGAACACAACTCAAGTCAACAAGACAACTCAGAGTTGTTCTTGGCCCTAGCATGGCCAAAAAAACTCAGCGAAAACCCAACAAGGTACTTGCATACACACCCACCCAAAACCAGGGAATATTAACACCCTCAATCTTCACAATGAAGCGATAGCAACATTACACAGTCCACAAATGGGAAGAAGCCAAAATCCCAGCATGGATAGGGGAAAACATAAATGCAGACCACAATTGTCAACATACATGGCCACAATCGGCAAGGAGACATACACCTACCACCGAAAATGATATGGAACACACAGGAACATAGCCCCGAGAGTGAATGGCTCCTACACTCAAAAATCATGAGTGACAGCCATGATTTCTCCCGCTTCCTCCGTGAGGATAAACAACGCATAATTTTTGTGCGTGAGAAGGTGAGAGAGAATGACTCTCTATGTGGGGATGAACAAACCATGGAGAATCCCCCAAATGGTGTGCATGAGGATGTCCAAAATGACTCCCGGTGGGAGGAAAACCCGCACCCCCTACGTGAGAGTGAGCAAGACCCCCAAAACCTCCCAAGAAGTGGGATTGTGGGAGAGTGGAGTGAATGTTTCTTCTACCCCATGCGACGTGAAGAGGAGAGTCTGCAGGTGGAGTGGGCATGTGGGAAAGGAATGACAGTCCTATCACACCCACCACTACTCAGCAATAACAACTCCCAACCAACATAAAATAGAAGTTTAAATGGGTGGCTGACACATGGAAAACTCCCAATGACCCCCATGGGTTGGACAGCCCCCCCTTAACCTTAGGAATCATGCATTTTTCATTCAACGTTGCATCGTCATAGCTGGCTATAGGCTTATTTTAATTGATGTGCATATTTACATGATGCCAAAACTATAATGTGTCGGATAGCACGATATATCATCGGCAATGATCCCTATGGTCGAAACATACACAACCAAATCGATGGTGGGGATTTTGCCTTTAGATCCTCACCACAATTAACTACAATATATACATCATGTACCTTTTAATGTAACTGGGGTCAAAACCGTGGACATCACAATCCCCTCCCCCTTGCAATAACACCATCCTCAGTGTTCCAATACATATGAATACATATACATATGATCCATGTCTTTCTAGATAAATCATCAATAAAATAAACATAATATGCATACCCACTTAGTGAGTTTGATGTCATAGGACCGCATACATCGGAGTGGATGATTTCTAGAATACCTTTGGCTTTTCTTTCGCTGCTGGGAAATGTCTTCTTTGTATTCTTCCCTTTCACACATCCTTTGCAAACTCCATCATGTTTTTCTTGGAATTCTGGAAGACCTTCAACAACTTTGCTTGCAATAGGTAGTGCTCTGTAGTGCACATGTGCAAGCCTTCTATGCAAAAGCTCATTTGGCTCTACTGTTTCATGGATCAAGGCTTGTTCTAGATGACCCTTCAATTTGTACAATCCTCCTTCTTGTTCTCCAATCACTACCGCATCATCGATAGTCTTTCCTTTTGGCCACATAATGACTTGACCATCTATGAATGCAACCCGCATTCCTTTTGCATCCAATGCTGAAATGGAGAGAAGATTCTTCTTGAGTCCTAGAACAAACAATACTTCTTTCATTGTTAGATACTTACCAGAGTCTAGTTTATATGAAGATTCCCCACTACCTTTTATTGGATATTGGTAGTCATCTCCTAGCTTCACCTTGTGAGGTGATTCATGTTCTGATAGTCTTGTAAAGGATTCCTTGAATCCCATCATATGTTTGGAATCCCCACTGTCTATAAGCCAATCAATGCTTCCATGTGAAACAATTCCCGTGAGAGCGAAGATCATTACATATTCATCCTCACTTGAAGAATCTTCACTTTCATATATGGATCTCTTCTTGGATGGTTCATCATCCTCTGCAGCATGAGCATGATGTCTTCTTTTGTTCCCCTTCTTCTTATGAGAGTGGCTCTTGTTCTTAGGACAGTCTTTTGCAAAGTGTCCCATCTCATCACATGTATAACATCTTATTTTTTATATGTATTTTCTGAGACGAGAATCCTTACCTTTGGAGTAATGAGGTATTCTTCTGCTTTTCTTGGAGTGGGTTGTAAGGGATTGGTATTCACTTCCCATCTTCTCTTCTCGAGCTGCTATCCGTGCTTCTTCTTGAGAACATTCTTCCCATAGTCTGCTGAATTTGATTAACTTCTTTCTAGCACAGATTCCTTGGATGAAAGCATCCCATGAACTAGGAAGGCCATTCAAGGTAGTCATCACAATCTCTGCATTTTCCACTTCTTCATCAATAGCTTCTAATTGTTCCTTGATCTGAGAAACCCTTGTAAATTAAGACTGAATAGTCTCAGCATTCTATATCTTCACATTCTTCAATTGGTTTATCAAAGTCATCTTCCTATTAATGTTCTTCCCTTCAAACAATTTGGTTAGGGCATCAAACATAGCTTTAGGTGTCTTAAGAGATGATACCTGTGGTATGAGATGATCCTTGATAGAATCAGCAATGATCCTCTTTTCCATAACCATCTTCTTCTTATGTAAGGCCTTAGCGTCATCTCCCTCTAGGACTGGAACCTCCTCATTGATATAGGAGTCTAATTCATTCTCTTCCAAGACCAGGGAGATCCTATACTTCCAAGTTCTGAAGTTTTCATCTCCCTCAAGCATTTCATCAAGCTTGGTATGATGAGACATCTTTAAATGAGAACCTAGAATGGAAATACAAAATATTTTAGATCTTACCAGGTTCAAGATGTCGGATCTGAAACTTGAGCTGAAATCCTGCAAAGCTGGTTCAGGAGCAAATTAGGGTTTTGCTTTTCTAGAGTTCTGTCCACCCAAATGTCTTGAAATTTGTCCCTAACTTTGATTTTGGGGAGGAGATCAATCCAAGCCTGGTCTCACTGAAAAATTCCTCTTCTGTAGAAAGCCCTAATTTCTGACCCCAGTGACAGGTCCAAAACTGAAAAACCTCATAATTGGATTATGTTTCGACAGAAAGATGCGCCCTAAGGAGGAGAGTTGTTCCACCTTACTTTTTCTGAAAATCTATGGAGGAAGGTCCATAAACTAGGAATCCCTAGTTTCCGCAGCTACACAGTGTCTTTTTCTCAGGTTAGCTCTGATACCATGTTAGTTTTTCAACATTAAGCTAGCATTATGATCTTAGGATATTTTCACTGCGAGAATAACAAGCACAACAATAAAAACATAAGCACATCAAAAGAGACAAGAGACACAAAGAGTTTTTCTCGGGGAAACCATAAAGGAGAAAACCCCGCAACTTCCTAAAAGATAGAATCAGCACCAAAACAGTAAGTGATCTCCCAAAACAGCAGTAGTCTTCTTCTTGTCTAGTCCCAGTGTGTTTCCTTCCTTACTAATGCACCAAACTTGAGTGAGTGAGTGATGTGTTTGATAAATAGAGAGACTCACTCTCTATTTATATTATTTCGTTCACTTGAAGTGCACTCAATCATGTCGGCCTAACTTAACAATTACTTACTAGAACCGACATCTCTAGGAGTGTCTAATAACCCTAGTGCCCCAGAAATGTGGGGACTTTAACTCTTACACAATCGGAGAGTTACCCACTATGACTTGACATGACTTGTTTACATTATGAACCTCCCGATCGGAACATCGGGGCAAGACAACATGACTCAAATACATAATAGATACATCTCGGAATAAACATCTGGTTACAATACATAAGATACATAGATGAATACATTCCGAAGTTACAAATACATCAACAATACCTATAATCAAACATTGAATATATTCACATGTTTAATTTATTCTCATCGATTTTTATCTCTAAAACAAGAGCTTAAAAGATCATAGCCAAATCATATACACATGTATATTCATAAGAAAGATATTGCAAATAATCCAATACTTATCTGTATTGTACGTTTCCTCGTTGGTCCACAGGATCCTGCATCGCTTTGCAAGCCTTGGGATCACCTATGGACTTGGATGTTAGGTCAACATGTAGGCTACTTTACA
>LPNX010886036.1:93577-104210 GCA_001517045.1 Pseudotsuga menziesii
ACACAGTTGGGTTTATCAGGCCATCAACAGTAACACATGCACTTATATCAAAAATAAATGACCATTTTTGGGTTTCATTTCCAGTAGTGAGCTCTAATTCCACTACCCAATATCACACAAGAGACCACTCCCTTCTTTGAGTTGAAAGTCCCTCAGGAATGTCTCCTTCTCTGTTCTATTTAGTAGAAGGTAGGATGAGCTCAAGCAATTGTCCATTTAGTGTACAACACTAGACTACCTTTGTTTATCCTAACAACACAAGAAACATAAGCAAAATCATCATCGTTATTGTTCTAAAACTGTAATCATATTTCACATCATTCACTATCAACTATTGAGACACCAGGAGTGTGTCCACTCCCTAGGGTGTAATGAATGTTGAAAAACCCTTCCATGATCTGACATCAGAAAAGTGTGCACCCTTTTCTGGTGTGTTCCATGTAGGACCTATTCATACTCAAGCAATTGGTCATCATGGAAATAAAATCAAAACATGTTCTGCATATGGAATTTTAATAATTTGACATGCATATTCCTAGCTAGGGTCACAAAACACTTATCCATTTGTCAAGGCAGTATTCCTTTGTTAAGGAGGAATGGGGGCTCCCTTCTCTGAGTTGACAGTCCCTCGATTTTCCATTTCGATTTCTCTTTAGATTTCATATCCACACATGTATTATTGACATAATATATGCCATCTCACTCATGTTGCTTACCAAACATGTAGTGCAGATGATACATCTCCAAAATGTCCAATGGAGTTTCACCCGAAACCCATTTCCAAGATAAGTGAAAACCTTCCCATGAAGTTTGGATCCTGTAGGCCATCACACATGGTCTTGCTGCAGCATGTACCCCTAGCACATTCATCAAGTAGCCAAACATTCAATCAGTATCTACTAATACAATCCAAATTTGATTCTTCCATAACCAAGCAATGGGATTAGTAATTAAATTCAATGAGAATTTGAAACTCTGTTTACTACAGAAATTGATTTTCTTGGCAATGAGGTGATCCTCAATTGTGGGTCTCTTGTAAGCATCACCACTATGCCCATTATAATTTTATGCTTACTAGCATAATATGAATACCCACTTACAATGCATCCTCTTGACACAATTGTATGCAAGCCAATAGTGATTAGTAGTTGTCAGCAATTTATCGAATCTGAAATTCACAAATTCAAATTTAACAACCCATTACGCATACAAACTATTTTTACAACCATGAGACTCTTCTCATAAGGTTTGGCTCTTTCACATGGTAGATTTCAGCCTTTGTCATGGTCTTACCCAAATTGCCATGCCTCAAACAATCTACCCAAAAACTGAACCTCGTTTAGCCAAACACTTAGTAAATCTTGATGCATATAACTTTTTCATTGTTGCAACAATCATTGAGGCATTTTCATAATTTATAAAATTCAAACACTTCCAGTTGTTAATCACATCAATATTACAAAAAATCATTTACTTCACACAATCATTATCATACTAAAATTTGCAAGGTCACATAATTTATGCCAAAATGAAATCTTCAGATACTCCTTACTCCACAAGTGTATCATTGTACCACCTTGTCCTTCCATAGAGCATTTCTAGTAGCCAATCGATCATGACTACACTCTTCATGCACTTACTATCCTGCATTCATAACAGCTCTTGAAATGGTTCCAAAATTGTCATTAATTCATCATTTCAGCCATTATTTAGTCATAGTAACTCATGCACTATCTCTATGCATTCATGCATTGCATCGCAACATTTTCACCCATACTTATGTATACATATCTACAACATTTACTCATACTTTTCATATGAATCCATTCAATGCATAACTACAAGATTTATTAAATTTTTTAATTCATACCCACTCAATGCTACCTTGCATTGATTCAAGAATACTATGCATTCAAACATACCATGCATGGTCTAACCATGACTACTTCATATAGGATGCATGACTATAATCAAGATCATCAGTGCTTACTTCCCTTGGGATACTAAGCTCATAACAACATAATACATCCATGACACATTTCTATATGAATGCAGTATAATGTTCAAATACCCACATGGTATGAGACCTCTTGCTTTTACCACTCTATGCAATTGTCATAATTAAACCCTTACCTTCATGGGTCCTACTTACACCCTTGACATTACTAGTTTGGTTGGTCCTTTGTAGGAGATTGCAGAATTTGCTCACCAACTTTTGATTCTGGACTTCTTTCCTTATCCCTTTCTCCATAAGGTTGCTAGTCACATTTGTCAGCATCAGCAATATATTCAGCTATGTCCATGTTGTCATTGGTTTTTCCACTAATGCCAACATCAATGCAATAATTATTATTAGTGGCTAGTTATAAATGTATAATTCTCACTATTCTTACCAACATGTATCTTATGCATGCTAGGCATATCCTCATACATTTCATGTATAAAAATTGCAATCATAATTAGAAAGATAGGGTTTAAGGAAATTTCCCTTTTCAAGTCCCTCATCCTTGCATGGAGCTCCTTTTCCACACAACAGTTGGTTTGACTTCATGGTCTTGCTACCTCTAGGCATGCAATTCCTGGATTTGTCCATATTGACAGCAGTACATTTCTATTTCAAGAAATCACTAGCACTTTATTGCTACGCACTCAAATTCTGGCGACTCTCCCTTGTTCCCTGCTAGATAAGCTTTCCAATGCCTATCCACATGCTTCATTCTGACCTCGGGTGTGAAAACCACACCATTTCAAAATGATGGCAAAACACACCATTAAATTTTGGTCTGAACTACAAACATCAGTCACCTAGGGTTTTCTCCCTTTTCAGTCCTAAAACTGTTGAGAAACCCAATGAGAAATTAACTACAAAACCCACTGGAACACTAGCTGGAATTGCTGAAAATTCCACCGAAAATAGTTGAAAGCTGCTTGAAAAATCCGCATGAAACCCCAAAATTTATTCTTCCCCACCGGGTCTCTTTCCAACTAAGTTTTCAACGTTTCAATGGACCAAAGCTCTAGTTTTATTAGTGCTCATTGGTGGCCTGTTCATCTATTTCCTTCCGCTATATTGGGCCCATAGTCATCTAACCTTCCAAACTTTATTAATGATTAGAACCCTTAAGACTTGCGCTGCATCGACGATGCCAAGGACTGTTCATCGATGGTCAAACAACTAATGTCTTTCATTGTTTCGGATCCCCATCCATCTAAGTTTTTGAACCCTTTATCAGTGCTGCAAAAACCATCATTGATGATGTCGAGGACTATGGCGTATCGGTAATCAGATACACTGGCTGCTATGGCATCGACGATTGGGCCTATTGTCCATCGCAAGAATAGTCCCTTAGGTGGCCGCAATGGTGGGCACACAATCATCTGACTCCTCTGACTTCCACTGGTGCTCAAAACCCCTATGTGTCGGCAATCGGCTACTGAAATTTCTATCCATCAAAATTCCAGTCCACATGGCAGCCGCAGTGGTGGTTCCATCCTCTAAAGTTCACCGATCAAATCAACTGAATTCCGCCGACGATTTCCATACTTCAGAATTTTTGGCGAAAAAACTTCCTTTATTCCTCCGCCGCGTCGACGCTTTCATCTTCTATTTTCCACCAACATCTCGGTGCTACCATATTCTATCCTTTGCTGATATTTTACTGCAACATTGGCGATCCAAACAACTAATTTTTGCCGATGGCTGTTCGGAAAACTAAAACCTTCCGATATTTTCGGTACTTAGACAAATTTTCGGAAATTTATTTTCTTCATCTGATGTTGCATTGGCTGCTCCATTTGCTAACTCTCACCAACATTTCAGCATCCTTCAGGATATCCCCACCGTCACTGCAGCTCATCATCACTGATCGAATTCAGATGGCCCTCCATTCCCAACTTCCAGAACATTTCCTTCTTCCTGCCGTCGTATCGGTGGCTCAACCAACTAGCTTCCATTGTTTTCCACCGACGTTTCGGCAACCCAAACAGCTACATTTTGTCGATTAAATCGACTTATCTCCACTGATCATCGATGGCCAACACTTAGAAAAATTCTGGAAATTTTTTTCCCTTTGTCATTTCCCACGACGCTCCATTGGATATTTCATCTACTATTTTCCGCCGACACTGCGGCGACTCCATCAACTACATTGTGCTACCGTTTTGGCTGTCTTCCACTGATGAATTCTAATGGAATTTTCCTCTCCTTTCTCCATTCACTGATGGCCTGTATTGGAGGGCCTTCCCACTAAAACTTCCACTTCATTGGAAAAGCAATCCTATAAACTTTTTCGACAGCCGACAGTATGGATACTTAGAAAAATTTTTGAGATTTTTATTTGGTGGTCCTCATCGAATGGCCTTCTGCTTAGGTGATCCGATGCATCTGCGAGACTTCAGAATAAGTCCTTCAATGATCCGATGATCCCAATCCTTAGAGGAATTTTCCAAAATTCTCAAAATTCTCTTGTCATGCGCTGATTTTCTTTTGTTTTCTGTTGGGCAGAGGACAACCTGCCTCAACTAGCTGGGTTTCTCATGGCCCTTTGAGGCCCAAATGATGCAATGATGGCTCTGTCACTGTGTCTTCACAGACCATTTAGACCCATGCTGCAACCTTTGCTATGATACCATTCTACAACGTCCCCGACCCTCCGACCAGTGAAGAGGATGCTACCAAACAATCAAATACCTTCGGGCAACTAGCCCCATTAACACAAACATGCATAAATGCTGATATAAAATGCTTAGAACATAAAACATGCTAATATGTGTAAAACATACAAGGATGCATAGTTACTCAACATACAACGGAAGCAAACATACACATTCCAGCATCAACATGTTCATCATGATTCATTAGACATTAGACAGTAAATGTAATTGTAGAAACAAAATGGACAAGAATGCTTATCTTATAAATATCTCATCTTGCAACCAGCTACGTCACTGCAATGTTCCACCCAACCATATGCCAGCGTTCTCATCAATCTCTCAGTAACACTACCACCCCCGAGCTAGGAATGATTCCTCAAGGAATAAGGGTTAAAGTAGGCTTACACATCACCAAGGCACACAAATCAGCCAAGCTCACATAGTAGGGTTTATCAGGCTATCAAGGAGCTAGGAAAGGCTAAATTCTAAGCTGGTGGCCTCAATGGAGAGCTAAGGATGCCTGCACCAGAGTTAACCTGACTTCTAAGACATCTAGACACTCGACACCACGAATCAATCCTTTATCTGCTTCACAGTCCCTCAAGCCTAACATTCCTTTCCAATACACTTCAAGGGTTGTGGAGAAGAAAGCCATCAATATAAATCTGTCTGAGTGGCTCCAAACACCAATTTTATCAAGCATACACAGCCTCTAATCCTACTCTCAACAGTCTGAATACCAACCACTATATATCGCAGTAAAACAAACAGTTCATAGCTCTGTGAAGAAGATGAAGACAACAAGGTGACAAACCCAAACAAAAAGGTGAACACAGCTCAAGTCAACAAGATGACTCAGAGTTGTTCTTGGCCCTAGCATGGCCAAAACAACTCAGCGGAAAACCAACAAGGTACTTGCATACATAGCCACCCAAAACCAGGGAATATCAACACCCTCAATCTTCGCAATGAAACGATGGTAACATTACACAGTCAAAAAATGGGAAGAAGCCAAACTTCCAGCATGGACGGGGGAAAACATAAATGCAAACCACAATCGGCAACATACATGGCCACAATTGGCAAGGAAACACACACCTACCATCGAAACTGGTATGGAACACACAGGCACATAGCCCTGAGCATGAATGGCTCCTCCACTCGAAAATATTGAGTGACAGCCATGATTTCTCCGACTCCCTGCGTCAGAAAAACCAATGCAAAATTCCTGTGCATGAGAAGGTGAGAGAGAACAACTCTCTGTGTGAGGATGAACAAAGCATGGTGAATCTCCCAAACAGTGTGCATGAGGAAGAAGAAAATCTCTTTGCATGAGGATTTCCAGAATGACTCTCGGTGGTAGGAAAACATGCACCCCCTACGTGAGAGTGAGCAAGACCCCCAAAGCCTATGAAGAAGTGGGATCGTGGGAGAGTGCCGTGAATGTTTCTTATTCCCCACATGACGTGAAGAGGAGAGTCTATAGGTGGAGTGGGAATGTGGGCAAGGAATGATAGTCTTGCCACACCCACCACTACTCAGCAATAACTACTCCCAACTAATAGACAACAGAATTTTAAATGGGTGGCCAACACATGGCAAACTCCCAAAGAGCCCCACGGGTTGGACAACCCCCCCTTAACCTTAGGAATCATGCCTTTTTCATTCAACGTTGCACCATCGTAGTTGGATGTAGGTTTATTTTAATTGATGTGCATATTTACATGATGCCAAACCTATTGTTGGAATATATTAAACCCACTCACAACTTAGGATAAAATAATTAATCATTATTTGATTAATTATTCACCCACTAGCTTAATTAGTTGGCAGCCACTTGCACCTTAAAGTCAATACATGCCATCTATATCCTAGGAATGATTTATTTCCAATTCTAGATTGATCTTGACCACCTTTTGACCATCTAGAATTAGTATACAGGACTTTACAGTAGATTCTCGTTTATTCTGCTTTCTCTGCTTTCCTGCTTTTCTATGGATAAGATAAAAGCTAGTCAACTAGGAAACTGGGAGCTTTTGTTTCCAACCCATCCTCCATTAGTTTTTCTCCATTTTCTAGGATTATCATGTTAATTCCATATCCTTGACAACTCACTCATTCTTTTTCCAACTCGTGAGTTCCTTGATAGATTTCGTAAGTGCTTTAGCCACCTATGGGGGTTTTCTATATTTTGTTAAGTCAGCCTTTTTGAGGTTTATGAGTTGTTTCCATACAATTGGATTTTTCTATGAGGGATGTACTATTTATGTACACTATTATTCATCATTATTCAATGGAAGGATAGACACCAATATTCATCCCTTCATTCATGTGATTCAGTCTCTTTTCTTCTCTCTATTTTTCCTGTGTATGCTTGTGAGAATTCTTAGTAGAAAGATCTATTTCCTGTGCTTATTTTTAGCATCATTGCACATAGAATTGATCTATTATTTCTACATGGTATCATATCAGGTTTATCAAAGTTCTACAGAGTTGAGGATCACATCCAGTCTCCTATCCCTCTTTGAAGAAGAGCTTGTCTAGCTTACAAGATTTCTCATAGTTTGTTTTGCAGGTTGCAGAGATTTTATTCTTGAGCACATCAATTCAGCAATATGGATTCTTCATCAGCTATAATTTTTACTTCCTTCAACTACCACGAATGGAAACCAAAAATCTCCATTCTATTGCGCAGTAGAGGATTATACAGAGTTACACTAGCTTTGGAGAATGAGCCCAATGCTTTGATTGAGAAAGCTAAGTGGAAAACTAGGTTGAATGAAGCCTATGGATTTCTTTTCCTCTCTATTTCTCCTGATCTACTCTTTCATCTAGATGGTTTGACCACTCCAAACCAAGTATGGACTCAATTGGAGTCTCTCTTTGGAGTTCAAGATGAGCTAAGAGCGCATCAATTGGATATTGAGTTATTCTCACTGAGTCCAAGAAATTTTGAATCTCTTGAGGGTTTCTTCACCAAGTTCAAGTCAATTTTTATAATGCTCAAGAAATGTGGGATTGAGAAATCATATTATCAATTAATCCTTTCCATTATTTCAAAATTGGGTCCTGATTACTCAGTTTTTGTGTCTACCTTTCATGCAACTAGGCTTGTTGTTCCTAAGTGGAAAATGGCTTCTTTAAATTCTTTTCTTGATTCACTAACAAAGGAGAAAGATAAATTGATCCATATGGGTGTCCTTAATTCTTCAAAGGGAAAGGATCATGCTCTCTTGGTTCAAGGAAGCAATAAATTCAAATCAAAATAGAAGCAAATTGTGAAGAAGCCAAATTCAGAAATTGAAGATGAAGATTCATATGAAGATTTAATGAAGAAAGTTAAGAAGAAAGGGAGCACATCCAAGTGTTCATATTGCAGCAAGGGTTTTCATTCAGAGAATAATTGTTTCAAGAAGAATATGTACATCATGTCTCAGCTTCTTGAGAAGCACAAGATCGAAGTTCCAGATGAACTAGAGAAGCCTGCTGATTCCTCGTAACAATGTCATACTGTGCAGTTCCAAGGTGATATAACTTGTGATTTGAGTGCCAAAGTTCTCTCCTTTTCTCATGTCTCTGATATATATTTATTCTCTGATATATCAGAATCTTTCTTTGATGATCCTCCTCTCAGTTTACTAGATTCATCTCCCAAAAATTGTGATTTTTCAATAGATATTGACTTACCTTTGAGCAGCTCTTCCTCACAAGCTTGTATATCTGATTTAGAATATTGTTTGTAGGATTATATGCATGCCATGATACATATAATACCACCATCCGTACCATCTACCATACCTATGAATAGTCCAGATACTATACAAATCCCAAGATCATTAGTTGATTCCTCATTGGTCTCTTATGCAGTGATATTTATCTTACTTGGTCTGAAGTCTTTCCTATCTTTCATTGGCTAGTTATCCATGTATTTAGTCATATTTGGACTGATATTAAACATATTCGGATTTTTTCTAAACACTTATTGTTCAGATCTTAAGCCCATCCGTCATTCATATTTTTACACCTATCAGTTTTCCCCAGTTGTTCATAATTTTCCTAGTCTAGACCTATATCCTTATGGAGCCACTGAAGCCTTTGTTGGGGCGCGTACCCTAAGGATTATTAGTTTGGGTAACTTCGTGGCTGTTGGTAAGTGGATTTAAGGGTCAAAATAGTCTTAGGGGTATCAGGGTAAGTCAAAACCCCCTTTTTGTAATAAACCCATGGTTTAAATCCAGGGTTTAGGGTTTTTGGGAGCCCATGGTTTGAAGCCATGGTTTTGTATCAGCGCGATGTATAAATAGGCATTTTTTGTAATAAGAAAAGGTTAGGTTTTTATGATGAAAGAAAGACTAAGGAGAAGCTAAGATTGGTTTTGTGGAAGAAGGTTAAGTCCCAGCTGTGTGCGTGGACGACCTCTGTAGCTGTGTGTGCAGAGGGTTTTGTAAAGAAGATTGTAAGGAAAAACCTGCAGCTGTGTGTACAGGGGCCTGCTGTTGTGTGCGCAGCTTTTTGAGGACTGAAAGGATCTGCAGCTGTGTGCACAGATCAAACTGTGGTTTTGTAGCAAGTTGAATAGAACAAAGTTTGTGGATGTAGCCCCTACATTGGGGGTGAACCACGTTATATCCGGTGTTGTGGTTTCTTGTGCTGTTTCTGTTTCTATTTCTTTTATGCATTAATAACTGTATACATCTGATAAGATAGATCGCTGCTAACATTTAGCTTCGCTGTGAATTCCTTGTAGTGGGTTGAGCAAGTCACGACTGTTTATTTAATTGCGAAGTTGTATGTGAATGAATGGTGAAACTTGTAATTATTGATTAATAAGGTTATTAAAAGGCTAAGGTACAGTAATCCCCCTCTTTGCTTGCAGAAACCTGATTCTGTGGCATCCCATAGTTGTTTCGGGTGAGACTGCAACCTGCGCGCAGGTTGTTTCCGAAAGGGCCAACATTATGGGTCTTTTGTTGGTGTGACACAAAAGGTTTAAACCCGGGTCTGCCCTATTGCCCAACAAATTGGTTCTGTTGCCGGTTGAACTCAGTACCTGCTCAAGAGGGGTTTACATTGTACCTCAAGGGATATGTTCTGGAGGCCCTCTGTGAAGGAAATCAGTGACTGGTTTGCTGAGATCTGTTTGAAGTTTGCGCAGCAAGAGAACGTCAATCCGCGGTGTAGTGCAAGTGAATTTTTACAAAGGTATGTTTTTTGTGATGCTTATGAAACTTTTTTTGGTAGTATCCACATAGAGTTGCACCAGTGGTTGTCTAGGTTAACAGAGAGGAGGACGAACTTTCAAGTTTGATGGATTCCTGTGTGGACCCCCGCAAGTGTCAATCTTGTGCAACACATAAACAACGAGGTATCCCGCGCTGTCGATTTCTGGACGACGCGAACGTTGGAATCCTTTGTGACAGAGTTTGCCATTGACACAAGCAGCTCCTTCAGCGAAGCTGAATAGCAATTTTTCAGAGGTCCCCGTGGTAAGTTTTTGAATTCCTTAAGCTTGAAGATTAAAATACTATTGGTTGAAAAAGGTATATTATGCTTTGAATCAGACTGTTAGTTTAGTAGTACTAACATATGTTTGCAAGTGAGAGTACCTTCGACGCGCAAAGTGGGTTGTCGCGAAGTGAGCAAAGGTACAAAAGAGATTTTGAGTCCTACTCCTCAGGTCAGACCACCGCACCTCCCCCTGTAAACCCTCCACAACCAGACCTTGAAGAAAACCCTTCGGTAGGAAACCCTCCTGCCACCCCCTAGCATCGTTGTGTTACCCCTAAAGTTCGGTCGCAGTGTGACAGGAAACCAAGTCCAAGTATTCCAACCACAGGTCAATCGGCCCCTGTAAATCCCCCCCCATCAACGTCCTGTCCTCCTCCTGTAAATTTGAGCATATAGATCTGTAGACAAACACACAACTCACAAAGAAGATCTCACAATTTACTCAGCCATTGAAGAATGAAACAGTGCAAAA
>LPNX010886036.1:104558-149027 GCA_001517045.1 Pseudotsuga menziesii
CGTCCCACATGTGTGCAATTAATTAAACCATTATTTAACTGAATGTAGAGAGCTAGAACTGAATGTAACTGACTCTTAACTTGGCTTAACTAGTCATCAACTGAAGTTAACTGACCTTGGTTGGTTTCGGCACTCCCAGTTGCTTCCTAACTTGTAGGGATTGATCTAGGAGACTCCTAAACTTATGCAATCAAGTGCAATAAGTGGCAGTGAGCCTCAATTAGTGTTCCCCACACTTTGGTAACTAAAACATGTGCCCCAATTAGGTTAAGTTTAACCAATGGTGCTAATGACTATAAATAGACTGGATGGACTCCCGATTTAGACATGACTCCCGATTTAGACATATGACCAAATTTGGACAAGGGAGGATTAATAATCCTAACACCTCCCAACCCTCCCAGAAACACCATGGCCCACCTAGCTGATGATATTAAGCTGCCAATCTTCAATGAAACGGGATCAGAAGATCCAGAACAGTTCTGGTTTTTATGTGAGGCCGTCTGGAACGCGAAGAGCATTACCGACCTAGATGTAAGAACCGCGCAACTCATTACTTCCTTTCACGACCGCGCTTTGACCTGGTTCATGAAATTCTCTAGTAATCAGCACCCCACTTTGGCTGAAATCAAGGCCGCCATTATTAAGGAATTTAAGAAACCAAAATCAGAATCACAGAGCATCACTGAACTCAAAGAGATTCAACAGTGGTGCGGTGAATCAGTGTGGGACTTTGATTAGAGATTTAAAGTTCTATTGGACCAAGTTAGCTTTACTATTAGTCCTGGGCAGCACAAGGAATGGTTTATCGCCACATTATTGCCACATATCAGAACTCCACTCATGCAACAGAAGGTTGCTGATTAGCAAGAGGCTGTGGAAATTGCAATGAAGCTAGAGACCGCCCCCGTTGGAGACGATTCTGGTATTGCCCAAATCCAAGCGCAACTGGCAGCGATGGATCTGGAGCTTCGCGATATGAAGAAATCTAAAATCAGTTGAGAGGAGGTCTGGTGTATGCAATGTCGGTCTGAAGGTCACGATAGGGACCAGTGCCCTGTGGTCCGAACTTACCTAAATACGGGCACACCCAACCAATTCAATGCCGGTGTTCTATATTGTGAGATTTTCCGAACCACTGGCCAGCATCGCCCTGAGCACTGCCATCTTCTTCAGAGATATGTTCAAGTTCCCAAAAACCCCTACTGCCAGTTCTGTAAGTCCATAGGGCATATTGAAGAAGAGTGTCGTAGCTACGACCTTATGCGAGAGCGCACCTCTGACGCCTACCGCGTCCACAATGAAGCTCAGAATAATAATGGCTATGGCTACCATGGCGGCAGCCTCGGAAGCGGTGCTTTTGGCGGTCGCGGCCGTGGTGGGATGACCGGAAGAGGTAGAGGCTAGGTTGTGTGTTACAATTGTAACCAAGTTGGTCACTTGGCTCGCGACTGTTGGAACCCCACTACGACCTGTCGGTATTGTCACGCAGTGGACCACGTGATTGAACAGTGCCCCCAGCTCCTTGCCAAGATCCAGGAAAACAACCATGGCCCCACCCCAAACATTCAGTTGATTTCCGTTGAGCACAGACCTGCCCCAGCTCTCAATGTGGTCACCTGGAGTGGAGCTACGACGCATATTCAAAACTCGCCAAAGCAACCTGCCGCGGTGTGCGTACGTAAGGCCTCCGAGAAAATTCCGACCCTTGATCTTGTGAAGGACCAAGTACCAGTCCAGCAGGCCCAGCACGATATTGTGGATCCTCGCAACGTGGAAGAACCTGCGCGGCAACCTCAGCCGGTTTCGTAGCTACACGATCCCTCGACGGATAAAGTAAGTACACTATCCTCTTTCTTGTAGAGCTGTATGAAAATATTGTGGAATCAGAACGCTCTAAAAGAACTGCAAAAAGTTCTTGCTGTCACAGACCCTCAGAGAGGAATTGATCAGGAGAAAAATGTTAGTCGTGTCCAAAGAACGGGAAGGGAAATGAGATTGACCGTTCAAATCGGAGAATATGATATGACCGACGTCATTTTGGATCTTGGATCAGACGTTAATGTTCTACCCAAGCAGACCTGGGGACAAATGGGAAATCCTTCATTGGTTTGGTCACCTATACAGTTGCGATTGGCTAACCAGCAAAGGATTGTATCATTAGGGAGACTTCTTAGTGTTCCAATCGACATCGATGGGGTCAGTAATATGGAAAATTTTGAAGTTATTGAGATCATTGACGACAACAATACTTATCCAGCTTTGTTGGGAATTGAGTGGGCCATGGCCAATGCTGCAGTCATCAACCTTAAGAGGAGACAGATGACCTTCGAAGGAAATGGTCTGCACGTTATTATACCCCTCGACCCATCCCAAGGAGAAAGATATACAGAACCACTCAGAGATGAGGGGGAGCAGGATACTCTAGATCACATATACAATATCACAGCCAAGGACGCAGATTATGTCGAACCTGATGATGAAGGTGTAATGGATTGGCAATGTGATAGCTCCTGCATGTCTGATTCAGACGATGGTCTAGAGAATTGGTAGAATCGACTGTACGAGCTACATGTTCATAGATGCACGCAGATCACTTAGTCTCTTATATGCCTTCGTGCACAGCCGAGAGAGTTGCCTGCGCATGTGGGGATGACAGACCCAGGAGAATTTATTGCACCTATGTCAGAACAAGTACCTCAGTCACAAAACTCCCAAAGTCTGGAAATAGCACTAGAAGCTATAGCAGCATGGGGGTCCGATCCTACAAAGTCTCACCCCAGTCGGGGAACCTACCAGAAATTCCTGCGCCCCACATTCATAAGCCAAGCTCAAGAGGTGCGCAGTAAGTTCAAGGGGCTGACCAGTCTTCAGCGCCAGTTGAGGCACAACTATGCAGGAATTGAAGACCACACCAAGGGGCCGAGCCAAGATGCCAATCCCTCAAATCTGATAGTCCTGTCGCAGACATTCACCGGTCGGGTCAAAGGGCACTATTGTGCCGAGGTTGCTTATTACCCTAAATCTGCAACCCTGATTCTGCCGAGGCCCAAAAACATAGCGGGGCTCAAAATTCGACCGTTGGGAAGCAGCCAATTTGGTGGCGGCAGAGTTTTAATTGCTTTAAATGACTGTAATAAGACCAGTACCAGCAATCGCGGACAAGATTTTCGTCAGACTTGGTGCCTTCAATGCACTGTCCTGCCCGATTTGATTGATGGCGTGTATAAGAAGATGCCCCAGTTAAGAAAAATTGCATCCTGCATTTCTTCAAGAATTCTGAGTGAACCCATGACCACTGAATGGGAGATTGACGATTTGGTCAGAGAATTCAAGCAAGAGGGTCTGATCCCCTATTCTAATCGGCCGCCTACCCTAGCTCACTGTGAAGACATTCCCCCAGCACCACCACGGCTGATGCAGACACGGTCTGCCAGGAAAAAGTCCAGCACTGAAGTTCGCACCAAGCACAACCAGGATCGGCAACGACAAACAAGGAAAACACCAGCAGGTCATCCTATGGAGCCCTCTGGTTCCGCACAGACCCCGGCTGGGGGAAGGGAGAATATTCCACCACCACGGCCACCATATCTACCACCTGTGCACCCAGGTACCGCGCTACCCCATCGGACGAAGCAATTTACGTTAGCCACACCCTCGCTGCCACAGGGAGTGCAGTTGATAGGAAGTATGACAGGGAAGATTGATCGGCTTAAGTACAACGACCACAACACCAATGACCATGGAAAGTTTCCATAGTTTGAACCAGAACAATACTTGCACCGCATCAGGTACCCGGATCATAGGGTCACAGTACTGGAAGTGCAAACCTGGGCTGCGTGCCTGGACAACGCTGGCCTACTCAAGATACTTAACATTCCCCACTTTGGTCGTGGCATACATGTGACAGTAGTGGCCAAGCAGTTACTAGCGCTGGTGCATGATGGCTATTTATGGATAGGGGACCGGCAACTTCCTATTGATACCGCCCTCATCCATAGGATCACAGGTTTACCCATGGTAGGACCTGATCCGGGAACTGAATTTCCATCCAAACATGACGATACAAAGCTCGCGCAAACCATGAAAGAACGGTTTGGCCTGACAAAAGGAAAACGGGGGTATCACACTTCCACGATTCAGGAACAGCCCATTCGTTTTGCAGCTGAACTCTTAGCCTGCAAACTCATACGGAAATGCAGGCCAACTGAAGTACCTGCTCCGGTTATCCGGATTGCTATGAACTGTGCGGAAGGGTATACTTATAATTGGGCCGAATATCTTGCGAAGGAGTTTCTGGAGGATGCCCGTGATGCGCAAGAAAAATGTAGACCCTTTCATTATTACTGGCTTCTAATCCTTATTGCATTAGTTGGGTGGAAAGAACCCACGGAAGCCCAGTTTGTAGAATTAAACCCCGGCACGCCAGGGGCAATGAGGTATGCCTCCCTATGGATATCGTCAGACAAGGAAGCACAGTAGATGACGAACACTGTGTTCGTCTTTTATGCTATGAGTATTCACTATGAGATTGTGCGAACGCCTCAACTTACCAATGAAGTGTTCTCTCAATACGAGGGCGTCGCGAACTTTAGTGCCGATATGCATCATGTTTTCATTCAAGCTCGTGCAAATCCACAACGGCAATGCTTCAAATTACCCTATGTAGTCACCGAACCAGATATCAGGCGGATAGTTCAGCTCTGGCCGGCCGAATGGCTGAAAGATTTAGGGAAAAAACCCTATATTCTGGTTCCCCCAGCTACCAATATTGGTGCAGGTACTAGTCAGGCGCAGCAGCAGATCCCATTGGAAGATAGCGAATACCTAAGTGATTCGCAGAGGGATGACGACGGCCAGGGTGGAGGCGGTGAACAGGATGAACAGGATAAACAGGATGAATAAGATGAGGAGTCGGTCAAGACTATATCAGCTCCTAACCCACCAACAAAGCGCATGTCATCAGAAGTAGCCGAGGTAACCAAGCCGCAGTCCCACAAAAAGGCAAAAGCAGCGAAGGACAAAGATATTGAGGAAGAAGCCCCTATCACGTTGGATGCGCTGGAGCAAGCTCTAGAATAGTCTACGACAGTGCTTACTAAAAAATGGTCAGAGTTTGCGGAACTGCATCTGGCTGGGCTCTCAGGTATCTCCAACAGGGTATCAGAGCTGAAGGAGCTAGCAGCAAAATCAGCACACAGTACTGCGACAAGTAGCACTACAACACCCGCACAACAGGATATCAGACAATGGACACCCATAGATCACACGGGATAGGTATCAAGCGCAACTCTGCTACAGCCTCACATGGATCCTCGACCCCAGACAGATACAACTGCGGGACTTGATTATACGAAGATGTCTATGTCAGAGTTGCACCTCTGCCAGCTTGCGATTACAAAGGAGATCCATACCTGAACCCAATTGTCCCAAACCCAATTGGAAGACACCATCAAACAAAACAAAACCTTTGCCGCACACCTAGAAGAACTCACACAACAGAAGAAAGAGGCCGAACATACAACAACTACGTTGATGCGAGCATTGGACGAGGCATGTCAGAGTCTTTCTGACTCCGACATACAGGGAGCAAAGACACCAGAGCAGAGAATTGCTAAGCTAAGAGACTATGCCCAGTAGTCTCGTAGCGAGGTTGAAAGGATGAAGATAGAACATCAGCACCAGATTGCAGAACTTCAACTGCGCATTCCTCCTGAGACTCCACCAGAGGTCAGAGAACAACGCCAGCAGGACATCAAGGCTTTAGCAGCAAAAATAGCAGATAATGTGGCCAGCGTCGCCAAACTAATGGAAGAAAGCATAGAAGCATGGGCGAACCTACAGGACCATCCAGATGTAGGTAAGGTCCAGGAAATCATCAAGTTACGCCAGGATGAATTAGATGCAGTCAGAATAGAAATCAAGACGCTTCCCCCTATGTAGAAGATGGCTAAAGTAAAGCGCAGCAAGGAACTTCAGCAGGAGATCGAGTCCTGCAGGATGAAAGTAACGCTGCTCGAGAATGCGTTACAGCCCCTGGTTGATGAAGCATTAGAATTGAGCAATACGGCGGAAAGCCAGCTCAAACTTTTGAAGACCTATGACACTTTTGCGCAGGAAAGGGCTGATACAGAATCATCTTCAGTATTACAGGAATTGGTGGAAAAGGAGAAAGCCACTAATGATATAATACACAACCTCACCAGTCGCTTCCAGGTCCTAGCGCAGAAGATTCTCTCACCAGAGTCCTCGCAGAGTGTCCCGGGACGGGCCACTAGTGAGTCTTAGGGGCCTATTGGGGCGCGTACCCTAAGGATTATTAGTTTGGGTAACTTTGCGGCTGTTGGTAAGTAGAGTTAAGGGTCAAAATAGTATTAGGGGTATCAGGGTAAGTCAAAACCCCCTTTTTGTAATAAACCCATGGTTTAAATCCAGGGTTTAGGGTTTTTGGGAGCCCATTGTTTGAAGCCATGGTTTTGTATCAGCGCGATGTATAAATAGGCATTTTTTGTAATAAGAAAAGGTTAGGTTTTTATGATGAAAGAAATATTAAGGCGAAGCTAATATTGTTTTTGTGGAAGAAGGTTAAGTCCCAGCTGTGTGCGTGGACGACCTCTGCAGCTGTGTGCGCAGAGGGTTTTGTAAAGAAGATTGTAAGGAAAAACCTGCAGCTGTGTGCGCAGGGGCCTGCTGCTGTGTGTGCGGATTTTTGAGGACTGAAAGGATCTGTAGCTGTGTGCGCAGATCAAACTGTGGTTTTGTAGAAAGTTGAATAGAACACAATTTGTGGACGTAGCCCCTACACTGGGGGTGAACCACGTTATATCCGGTGTTGTGGTTTCTTGTGCTATTTCTGTTTCTATTTATTTTATGCATTAATAACTGTATACATCTGATAAGATAGATCGCCGCTAAAATTTAGATTCGCTGTGAATTCCCTGTAGTGGGTTGAGCAAGTCATGACTGTTTATTTAATTGCGAAGTTGTATGTGAATGAATGGTGAAACTTGTAATTATTGATTAATAAGGTTATTAAAAGGATAAGGTACAGTAATCCCCTTCTTTGCTTGCAGAAACCTAATTCTATGGCATCCCATAGCTGTTTCGGGTGAGACTGCAACCTGCGCGCAGGTTGTTGCCGAAAGGGCCAACACTGTGGGTCTTTTGTTGGTGCGACACAAAAGGTTTAAACCCGGGTTTGCCCTATTGCCCAACAACCTTTGTCTTTGCTGTTCCATATGCCAATGTTTCTGATATATTAGAGTTCTATCAGCCTCATATCAGATCTATATAGGTGCTATAGCATATTGGAATATTTACATGTGATTCACATCACAATTTTGCAGCTATTCAGGGAATTGGGTGTGAAATAAATTGCCTTAGTTTTTGTACTCTTTGGGAAGGAGTATGCACAGATCTCTTTTCCATTTCAAATTATGTTTGCAAATTAGATTTTGAGAGAAGTAAGAAGCATTCATATGATGCTCCTACTTCATCATATGATGAGATACAAGGAGTCTCTCCTCTTCCTTCTTGCAGGTTCTACACTCCAGCACATGATCATGGAGTTCATAATTTCTTCAACAAGTCTTCCATCCAAAAGCAGTTCACTCAGCTGATTCAAGTGAAGATAAGGATATGTTGAAGAAATATTATTTCAAATTTTGTGCCTTGTCCTATCTTGAGGGAGGATTTTCCCCATGTGGTTTTGCCTCTTTCCTCACTTTTCTGGACATAATAATTGTTAAAGGGTGACCATAGCCTTGTTGCTGGTCCCTATATGCATCCATATTTTTTTTGTCATACCATCATAAGTTCAGACTTATAGGGGGGTGTTGGAATATATTAAACACACTCACAACTTAGGATAAAATAATTAATCATTATTTGATTAATTATTCACCCACTAGCTTAATTAGTTGGCATCCACTTGCACCTTAAAGTCAATACATCCCATCTATATCCTAGGAATGATTTATTTTCAATTCTGGGTTGATCTTGACCACCTTTTGACCATCCAAAATTAGTATACATGACTTTGCAGCAGGTTCTGCTTTTTTAGCTTTTCCTGCTTTTCTATGGACAAGATAAAAGCTAGTCAACTAGGAAACTGGGAGATTTTGTTTCCAACCCATCCTCCATTATTTTTTCTCCATTTTCTAGGATTAGCATGTTATATCCATCTCCTTGAAAAATCACTCATTCTTTTTCCAACTCGTGAGGTCCTTGATAGATTTGGTAAGTTCTTTAGCCACCTATGGGGGTTTGCTATATTTTGGTAAGTCAACCGTTCTAAGCTTTATGAGTTGTTTCCATACAATTATATTTTCCTATGAGGGATGTACTATTTATGTACACTATTATTCATAATTATTCAATGGAAGGATGCACACCAATATTCGTCTCTTCATTCATGTGATTCAGTCTCTTTTCTTCTCTCTATTTTTCCTATGTATGCTTGTGAGAATTCTTAGTAGCAAGATGTATTTCATGTGCTTCTTTTTAGCATCATTGCACATAGAATTGATATATTATTTCTACAACTATAATGTGCTGGATAGCACACTATACCATTGGCAACGATCCCTATTACTGAAACATACACAACGAAATCGATGGTGGGGCTTTTGCTTTTAGCTCCTCACCACGATTAATTACAATATATGCATCATGTACGTTTTAATGTAACCAAGGTCAAAATCGGGGACATCACATACTCAGTGAAGAGTGTTTTGGTGAGAATGACTGGCTAAATGCATGTGATGTAGCTTTTGGAATAATGAAACTGGCTCTTTCTCCTAGCTTGTGCTACCTCAGTAGATCTATTAAAGATCCAGAGGAACTCTTGACAAGATTGGATAGAACCTTTGGAATTATTGATGAGGATCATAATAGAAATTTGGAGAGCACATCCAGCACCATAAGCATTCTTGATACAAAATTCTCATCCTCCACTCTCTCTGATGAATTTTTTGAAGATGAAGAAGAAGCAGAAGCTTCTACATAGTCAATTTGAATTGAAGACAATCTCCTTCCAGTGACTCCTTGTCTAGACGCTTTGAAAGTTTATGAGATCTATGATATCTCATCTCCTCAGATGGATGAAATAGAAGAATACATTTGAATATCTGATATTGAATAAAAAATACTGCTGCACTTCCATGCAAACATTCACCAATGATTTTCCTTTGAATTCTGTGCCAAATTTGCCAGTAATTGCTTCCAAAAGTGAAGAGGAATTTGATTTTTCTCTCTCTAATGTTGCTTTTGGTGTGAAAATATGTAATATCTTGGATATTTTGGAAGAAATATCATATTACCAGATTGATCCATTTTCTCCCCTTGATCTAGATCTTCCAGCAAATTCTTGCAGGATTGCATGCACCAAAATTCAGAATTTTGAAGAAGAAGAAAGCTGTGCATCCACCGTCTCGGTTGACCATTTCTTAGGATATGACATTAACCTTTTTGGATATGATATGATATTATTTGGATCTGATATGATATTTCTTGGTTTAATATTTCAAATTCATAATCTTGCAGTACTGCTTGTAGCTATTCTCATCAACGGTGTGAAGAAACAAGTATCGCAAGTCTCCTACAAAACTGTTGTTGGGGATTTGATTTCATTTCATAGTTTTGGATCTGGTGTGAACCCATTTAGATATAATTTAATTTATTATATGATATTATTTTGTTTAAATTTTAAAATCCAAGAGCTTTAAGTCATGCTTGTAGCTGTTCTCACCAATTCCGTTGTAAAAAATCAAGTACCACAATTTTCTTCAAAACTACTACTGGGGATTTGGTGTTAGTTTCCTCTTATGAGGTTGCTGATATTTTATTTTGTGAATCATTATATATTTTTGAATCTATATCATACTATGGAGCTCAATAATTATCTCTCCAGAGTCCCAGTGCTTCTCTGCCATTGATCACATGCTCATCTCCTCACAAAACTAGTAAAGAGGAAGACATTGTGCATCCGCCTAAATACTTGCTCCTAACACTTGGGGATGATTTTACCACTCATGGTTTGCTATTCATGGCTGCAAAATATAATTTTCTTGAGTGTTTCTCACTTGTTTTGAATCCTCAAGAACCTTTTCTCAATTATCAGTTGCTCTACATGGGTCCAATATTCATCCAGTAATTGTCTATATTTCTCATTTAGTTTAGCATATAATTCTTCTTCCAAAGAGGAAGATTCCTACAGACATAATTATGGAGAGGTTCACATGCCAGGCTTTAGGATACTTATGCACAGAAGAACCAGATTGATCTTGATTCTACCTACTTAATTAGAGGGGGGGATTTTTTCCCATGTGGTCTTTTCCCCAGCTCCTTGTATTGAGCAGTTACTTTACTTTACTTGATGTAATGGGTGACTTATGGTATTAGTTACCAGGGCCAACAGATTGTCCAAGTTAGCATTCAAGTGGGGTGTTAGGATTATTAATCCTCCCTTGTCAAATTTGTTCATATGTCTAAATCAGGAGTCATGTCTAAATCGGGAGTCCATCCATTCTATTTTTAGTCACTAGAACCATTGGGTCCACTTGGCCTAATTGGGGCACATGTTCCAGTTACTAAAGTGTGGGGAACACTAATTGAGTCCTAATACCACTGGTTGCACTTGCATGCATCAGTTTAGGAGCCTCCTAGACCAATCTCTACAATTTAGGAGCCATTGGGAGTGTTGATACCAACCAAGGTCAATTGAGTTGAGATGGTGACTAGTCAAGCTAAGTCAGGAGTCATTTACATTCAGTTCTAGTCGTCTACATTCAGTTAGCGCTAGGTTTTCATGGATGCATGTAGGAGAGGTGCATTTCTCACCTACCACAGTTAGTTAGCCTTATTCAACATTGAATTAGACACTTGAGTTGTGTTTTAGAACTCCATTGAACTCCGATAATGGTTTAGACAAGGTCAGTTAACTATTGAGTCCTCTGATAATAATTTAGAGAAGGTCTTAGTTACCTACAGTAAAGTAGAGTCTAAGCAATTCAAATTTCCTCATTTGGATTCGAATTGCATGTGGCTATTTAAGACATTGTACTTCATTGTAATTATTATCAAATTACTCTTTGATTAACAGAAACCATTCACAGCTGCAAGCCATTTTCGCACTATTTCATTATTCAATAACTGAGTAAATTGTGTGATCTATCATGTGAGTTGTGTGTTTGTCCATAGACCTATATGCTCAATTTAATATTGCTTACCACCCATAGATATATGGGCCTACAAAACAAGTAAACCAAACTGTAGGGGAAATTCTTAGGATATATGTCATGAACAAACCCACCAAGTGGGAAGATTACCTCCATCTTGCAGAGTTTGCATATAACAATGGATACTAGAATTCCAACAAGATGAGTCCCTTTGATGTTGTTGTAATCTCACAGATCACATAAGGTTACCAATAATACATACTAAAACACATATAAATATAAAGCAGACACAAGAGACAAGAACAGGTAAGATAAATAGATTATATTATTCCAATGAGTTCATACAAGGAAGAGAACTGAACTGAGTTCTCGTTTGGCTCAACAGCCTAATATATACAATTTACAAACAGTTACAAAATAACTACCTGTCAGTTCGGTGAACTGACACGACTTTTAGTTAGCCGACCTAATCTTTTGGTTTAGTCGGCCGACCGACTTAGTCGGCTGATCGACTAAGTCGGCCCATCGACTTAGTCGGTTGATCGACTAAGTCAATCTTCGTTCAAGTTGACTTGTGTCGACTTGTTCCTTCTACATCTCCCCCACGAACAAAACGTTTCTTCGTCCTGAAGAAACAGGGAGGTACAAAAATATGTGTTTGTCGGACCTTTCCAAAATTTCTATTGTGGCGGACTGTGCAGATGAATGGTCGGTCTTTTCTGGACACAAACCTCAACAATGGCTGGAGCTGTGATGGTGAGGTTATGTTGAAAGTTTGTCCAGCTCTGCAAAGCTTTCTGGATGTCGATAGTTAATGTAGTTAAGCTTGACAGGACCGACATCTTTTTCGAAAGGGGAAATTTCGCGATCTTATCCATGTTGGGGCCTAGGAACTGGTTCTTCTCTTCTGCTGTGTCTATGAGTCTTTTCATCTATGGGCAGATGATGTCAAATTTATCTAGATTGGTAAGAGCTTGTTGTACCCACTGATGTGCTTCCCATTCCAGCTTCTGCAGTTTGTTGGTTTCCAACACTATCTGTTCTTCTAGTGTCTGCCTAAGTGCTACCTCTGTCATGTTCCTGCTCTCCAAATCCTGAATGCCTTGACGAGTCTGGCATGTGTGCTAATAGAACTACCCATAGTGAGTAGGCCAGTCCCTTAAGACTTCTTCGGTGACGATAGATTCCTCCATATTGTCCTGTAGCACTTTGTATGCTTCTGAGAAAGCAGTGTGTTGTGCCAGTAGTAGTCGGGCGGTCTCTTCATTTTGTTCTTCCTTAGTTTCCTAGAGATGTGCTTGGATGGTCGACACCATGCTCTCAAAGAGCTAATATGCTCTTTCTAATGGTCTATCTGTGTTGAATTCGATAGGGCTTGGTATGACGGACTGAGCTAATGTCTTGCATTTGCACGAGAAACTCGACCTGTTCTATATCTTTATTTGTTAGTTCCATTGTTTTTCTATCAGCCCTTGTCTTTGCTTCTTTGGCCAGGGTTCTGAGGAGTTGGCCGACCTTTGTGTCGGTCAAGGAGCTTGCATCCTTTAAGCTGATCCATAGGATGGAAGTTTTTTCATGATGCTCTTTCTTCTTCTTGTGCTTTTCTGGCTCGGTCTCCTGGGTACCTGCAACAGTTGAGGGGGGGCCTTGGGTTTGTGGGATGGGAGTGGATGGTTTTTCTGTCTGGGGAGGTGGTATGGTCGCTTCCAACTATGAGGATGTAGTCGGTTGAGATAGGTCTAGTTGTATATCAGGTGGTGGCGGAGGTGGTGGGGATGATGGTGGCGGTGGTGATGTAGTGGGGGAATGGTCGAGGGTAATAGGTTTGGTGGAAGTGCGTTGTGGAATTTCGTCGGGGGATATGTCTGCTTTTGGTGGTCAGGTGGTGGGTGGGTCGATGTGTTCCATGGTAGAATGTGTTTCTCCAATCATGTCGCCTTCTTGGTCAGTTTGTCGTGTGAAGGTTGACGTCATGTGTGCATAGACCGTGCGGTGGGTACTACTGCCTGCATAGAGAGGATCCCTTGTGTGAATTTTCTGAGCCGACTGGAATAGCTCTGGAAGCGTCTTAAAGAAAGCTTAGAGCTTGGTGTCCTTGTCGAACTTTTCTTTCATTGACTCCAGTATCGCTCTTTTGTATAAGTCGAGGGGGATAACCGATTTTTGTGTCGGTGCTTGCTCCTCGAGTATGGGTGTTGGTGATGGAGGTGGGGGGGTCGACACAAGATCGACGACGTCTTCAGGCTTCGTCGTTGTTTTGGCCTTCTTTGGTCAACCTTCAGGGGATCCTGCTTCAAGAAACTGTTGGAACTGAGTTTCCACTGGTACTTTGTTTGTGGCTGCATCCTCTATTATGTCAAGTGCCGTAGCTACTAGCACTTCTTCGTCATCAGATGACTCAGCAATGATAAGCTTGCACTTACCTTTGCCTTTTTGTACTTTTTGTGCTCTAAGTTTCCTTCTGGCGGTGGCTATCTCAGCGGCTAATTTCTAAATGATGCTTTTTGATAAAGCATACTCAGGGTTGTCAAGCTCGACTTCACCCGTCGGTACTTGAGTTGAGGCAATGCTTGCTGGGGCCAAAGGGGTTGCTTGCTGCTGTGGTTAGGGTTGCGGTTTTGTTGGCTATGGGTCGGCTTGCTTTGCGATCAGAGGCTTGATAGTTATTTGTACCCGACCAGTGGGCTTGACCGGTATGTCCTCTGATACAAAGGTACTGATGTAGAGATTGAGCTCGTAGTCTTCCTCTTTCTCCTAGTCGATGAGTGGCTCCTCTATTGAGAAGTTGACCTGCTTGGCTGCCTCGGGCACTGGTATTCTTGTCTTCGCTTGTCGAGTCAATTCCTTGAATATTTGATCGACAGCCAGGTAGTAATCGAGGACGTTGGCTTTGGGGTTCTCGCCCTGCATATACCAGACTGACGTATGGTCAAGCTCCAACTAGATGTGAGAGTTCGCAGGTATATTTTTTGGATGTTCTGAGGCACCCTCCATCTAGTCGTGTGAACCTTTAATTGTTGGAACCAGTATTCCAGAAACACTTTCCCCTGTCCTAGCTCATGCAGAGTTCCTTTCTGGGAGAAGGGTTTAAACCTGTTCATGTCAAACTTTGTCGGTTCCTGGAAGACTAGAATTCCTTTTGGACAGATGTGATACATGACGATCCAGAGGATGAGGGAGGGGAACTTGATGAGTCCTCCCGTCTCTTGGCATCATTTGCAGATGGTTTTGATCATGTCAGCGACATAATATCCCCATCTGTAGATTCAACCGTCGGTTGCAATTGTGTCGACGGCCTCCAGCATTTCCAATTTGAGGTCGCTACTTCGACCTACTAAGGTAAGTGTGATGGCGATGATTTTGGCCACAATCTGTGGTGTTCGAGTTGCAATCTACCCAATCATCAACCCTTTGGAATTTTTCCTAGATGGCGATCCCGTAAGCTCTTGGACCAACCATTCCTTGATTCCGATTGGTATAGGGTTCCCTTGGTTAGATATGCCAATGAGCTTGGAGATGACATCTTTGGTAATGTCGATCGGTCGGTCGAAGTAGAACCGACCATTGTGGTATCGACTGATGATGAATTTTACGACAGCTTCTTTTGTCCCACCAAAGCTTGCCATTAGGGGTGCATTGGCATAGTTAAAGATGGTGCTCCGTCGGACATTTTCGGCCACTTGGGTCATCTTCTTGTCGATGAAGGCCCATTCTTGGATCTCGTCCTAGAGTTTCTGCCATGGGCCCTCCTACACTTTGACGTTTTTGATATTATTTAATCTGCGGATCAAGGGTGTATCCTTAGCCTGTAGCTCTTTCACCTTGGTCGTTGCTCTGGTCTGTTTGGGGGCTATTATGTCTTTTTGGTCGGGGTTACTATGGGTTTCTGGGTTTTTAGTTGACTGAATGTGCGAGTGCTCTGTATGTAAAGGGTGTGGTTAATGAACTTTGACGGTCCCATATTTATAGGCGATGGTGTGATTGTGTGTGGGAATGGATGTATTAATGGCGGACTTGATGTTCCAGCTGCAATACATGAGTGTGGAGTAATGGTGAATTTCTTTCGGCTCTCAAGGTCATAAATGCGCGATGGGACTTTCGAGGTCATTGGCTGGTGTCGGTGCTGAGAATGGTCGACCATACTAGTCGATGAAGATGGTCGAAGATGATGATGTCGGTGGTCAAAGTAGTGATTTCCTGTCATGGTGTTGTGTGAGGTGTATTACGTTATTTATTTTTTTCAAATTTTTAGCTTTTTATGGGTTTTGGTGGCCGGTTACGGTCGTTATATGATTTTTTTATTTTTTTTTCAGTTTTTGTAACATTTTAATCGGGCTCCATTAACGAGTTTCTGAAATACTAAGCCCTGCAATGTTTTTAGTCGGACTGAACCATTGGAGTGTATCTCTTCGACAATGTACGGGCCCATCCACTCTGTGTGGAGTTTCTTGTTTTTTCCTTTGACTTGACTATTATAAAGTAAGGCAAGGTCGCCAACCGACAAATTTTTGTTTTTGATGTTGCGGTCGTGCCATGCTTTCTGTTGTTGCTTGTGAATTTCTTGGTGTTGTATAGCCATGAGTCTGTGTTCTTCCAGCTTGCCGAGTTGAAATATTCGGTCCTTTCTTGCATGTTCGACATCGATGTGTAGTAGTTGTGCAATAATAGGTTTCTGCTGTCGGAAATGTAGGGGGACAATTGCTTCTTGTCCGTACACTAGTCGAAAGGGGGTTTGGTCGGTCGACCGTTTATAGGCTATCCTATATGCCCATAATACCGCAGGGATTTTATCATCCCAGTCATCTTTGTCGGTACTGCATATTTTGGTTAACCCTTTTGTTAAAGTTTTATTGAAAGCTTCAATAGCACCATTCGAATGAGGATGGTATGCTATACTTCGTCGGTGTTCGATGTGGAATTGGTCGGTCAAGTGTTTGATAGTTTTGTTAATAAAATGTGTTCCTTGGTCGCTAATCAATGTTAGTGGGAATCCGAATCTAGTGATGATTTTTTCGTAGATAAACTTAGCGGCTACCTCACTTGAACATGTATCAATGGGTTCAACGTTTGCCCATTTAGTGACATATTCTACTGCTGTGATAATATATCTTGCACCTGACCTTTTGGCTGGGATAGGAAATGGTCCTATGAAGTATATAGCCCATATTTCAAATGTGAGACTAGGGTTTACTAATATCAAGGGAATTTCTGTGCTCGGCAGGGGTCGACCAATTCGTTGACATCTGTCACATCGACTGACAAAACTTTTGCAATCTCTGTGGAGTGTCGGCCACCATAATCCTTACTGTTGGATTTTCTTAGCAGTTGTGTCTGCTTGGAAATGTCCTCCTGCAGGTCCATAGTGTGCTTCATGCATGATTTGGTCTCGCTCATGTTTGAGTACACATGTTCGAAGGATGTCGTCTAAGCCCATTTTGTATAGAAATCCGTTGATGAGGCTATAGGGTGCATCTTTCATAGCTAGGATTTGTTTTTTCTTAGTATTCATACCTTCTGGTGCCTTGCCAGTTTCTAAGAACTGAGCAATTTCTTCTAGTTCTTCTGGCATTGCTTTTATGCGAAATAAATGGGCATCTGGTAAGTCGTCGTCGACTCTGGTCGGTTCCTCCCCTATGTTTATGCGGGATAGATGGTCGGGCCCGACATTTAGTTTTCCTGGTCAGACAACGACTTCAAACTCAAATTCTTGAAAAAGAAGTAACCAGCGACAAATTCTCCCATGATGAAGTGGTTTATTGATGAGGTATTTCAAGGCTTGATGGTCGGTATAAAATGTGAAGTGATTTTCTAAGAGGTAATGTCGATACTTTTGGATGGCAAAGACCATACCTAGGGCTTCCCTTTCAGTGGTCGAATAGTTTCTTTCAACCTTATTTAGTTTTCGACTGCTGTAAACTATAGGTTAATCCATCCCATCATCCCTTGGTTGAGTTAGGATTGTTCCAATTTCTATTCCTGATGCATCAATATGAACATGAAACCTGGTTGACCAGTTTGGAAATTTTAGAATGGGGGCTTCGACTAGTTTCCTTTCAATTTGTTGGAGGAGATTTGGCATTCCTCGGTCCACTTAAACTCTTGATCTTACTTTAGTAGTTCTTCGAGAGGATAATTCATATCTGAATAGTGTCTTATGAATTTTATATAATAGCCTGTATGGCCTAGTAACACCCTGACTTGTTTGGGGTTTATTGGGGGTTTCAGGTCGAGGATAATTTTAATTTTTACAAAGTCGACCTTGATACCATCTTTACAGACAATATTCCCTAAGAGTATGCCTATGGGAGTCATAAAGATACATTTCTTAATGTTTAGGGAGAGTTGAATCTGTTGACATCTCTCCAGCATAAGTCGGAGCCATTTGCAGTGATCTTTTAAGGTGGAGTATATTGTCCAGTCGTCAAAGTATACTGCCATGGTATTATATATGTATTATTGGAATTTCTTGACAATAATTCGAGAAAACACTGCAGGTGCATTCTTTAACCCAAAATACATAACTCTGTAAGTAAAGGAGCCAAATTGACAGAAAAATGTTGTTTTCGTTTGATCTTCTTTTGCTATGGGTACTTGGTTATAGCCTGAGAATCCATCTATAAATGAGTAGCATTCATGGCCTGCAACTTCGTTCAAGATTTCATCAGCATAAGGGGTAGGGAATGGTTCTGTCAGTGTGACTTTGTTGAGCTCCCTAAAGTCGACACAAATTATTAACCTTGTCGGGTCATGTTTCTTGGGCTGTACGACCATGGGGATTTCCCATTCCGACTGGTCGATAGGGTAAATGATCCCTGCTGCTAACATGTCGTCGATTTCCTTTTTAACTGTCTCCTTGTAGTTGTGAACTAATTTATAAGGTCTTTTCTTGACAGGTCGAACATCAAGTTTAGTATCAATTTTCATTTCTCCCATTTCTTGTACTAAGCCTTTTAATTCTTTATAGTCCCTGGAAAAGACATCATGGAATTCTCTAAGTAAGTTCACTATTTCGGTGGTTTGTTGGTCGTTCCAGTAGTCACCAATCTTCGCTATTTTTGGTCGGTCATTGTTTGAAATGTCGACCTCTTTAGTTTTCACTTTGGAATCTAGCCACTCGGGTGTTTTAGATTCATTAATTGACTGACTCCCTTCTTCGAACTATGAGAAGGTGGCAGGGAAATCAGCTACAGTCATTCTATCAAGATCTAGTTTGTCGGTAGTCTCGACTTTTAGGATTGAGTGGATAGGTTTGGTTGTTTCAATGTGGTCAGATTTCCACCTGAAGCTCTTGCCTTCTGTGTGTTCATTTTCTAAGTGTAAACGGGTCGACTGTGGTTTTTACCTAGTTTGTATATTGTTACATCCCTTGATCTATCGATGGTCTTGGTGGGGTTGTTTTTTAGTTGGTTGGAGAAACTGTTTAATTTGCTGTGCTGTTTCAGCCAATTTTTCCTATTGAGATGTGAAGTTGACGTCTTTAATAAAAATTTCCCTCAGTTCATGCCAGAAGAAGGTTTCACCTCTAGCTTCCTCCATCTTATACCATTTATTAGGTAAGTCAGCTAGGGTTGAAGGGAACAAATGTGGCCAGGTTCTCTCAGCTTTATACCCAAGTCTCCTCCACTCCGTTTCACAAGTTTTGATATGTTCTTCTAGGTTTTGACCTTGGTTAAAGGTAGGGATCTGGGCTTGCTGGGTTATCTTCTTTCCACCAAACCTCTCGACAAAGTAAGTCGAAGCAGTTGTCTAGGTCTGTAGTTTTGACTGATGGGTATCCCACCATCTAGCTGCTTGACCTGTAAATGTTTCAACTAAGCTTTGGAGTCGGCCATGTTCTCCAATATTTTTAGATACTTGTTCAACATGCATGACTGGTGATTCCCTCTCCTTATACCTAGGTAGTTGTGTAGTGTTTAAGTTGGTTGGTTGTAAGGTAGGTCATTCCCTAACTTTCTTTTCAAATATTTTGGGGATAATTGATACTATGAAGCATTGTCGGGTGGGTTTTTTCTGTACTTTTTGTATAGTCCAGCACCCTCTTGCTTCTGTTTCATAATTTTCCATCTCCTAGTCATATAATTCAGCATCTGAGTTATAACCAATTGATTCTTGGTTACCTAAGTGAAGTTCACCATAGATCTTTATAGTCTGTATTGTTGTGGATCTAGTAAAGTTGTCCGACATCGACTTCCTCATCAATCGGTTCAGTCCAAGGCTCTCCTTGGGATGGATGAATGGGTACAATGACCTTTTGACCATTTCCTTTTAACTTGATTCATTCCTTGTCTAAGGAGATGGATGCTTTCATTTTTCATCCCCAAGGTCGACTGACTAGCACTGGGAAGGAGCTAGATCCTTCTTTTGGGTCAATAATTTCAAAATCAACATTAGTCGAGATTCCTTTGATGGTCATGTTGACATATTTCCAAACCCCAATGGGTTCAATGAGGCCTTGGTCGACGAGTTTTAGATAAATGCCTGACTCATAGAGTCGAGGTCTACCCATCTTTTCCCATGTATCCCGGGTCATGATATTTACTTGGGACCCAAAGTTGAGCACTACTTGTCGAATGTGGTAACCTTCGATTTCCAGGTTGACAAGTGGGTCGACATCATTTTTGTCTTTTTGGTTCAAGCTGCAGATGTTCTTAGTTTGTTTTCCAAGGTTGGTACTTTTTATTTCATGCAGTATGTCAATGAATTGAGCTACGGATTTGTCTGTTTGAACGAAATGGATTAATTGATTTATTGTGTTAGGTCGATTGTTAACGATGTCCTCTTGTCATGCAATGTTGTGAAATATGTGGGTTGCTTCTTGATATGTGTGTTTTTCCTTCATAGGGTCAGGATAAACATTTTTGTTTTTAATATTACTGATTTGAGGGTTATCAAGCCCTGTTTTTGTTCCTTGTCGAGTGACAATATGTAAATTTTTAGTAGTTATTACATCATGCTTTTGTACACAAGACAAGACATTAACATTTTTCTTCGTATTGATTTTCTCTAACATAGTAGGACAATCCTCTAATGAGTGATCGCCTACTCCACAGTGTGTATAGAATTTATGATTAGTTCTATCCTTGTATAGATAGTCTACATACCGATGACCTTCTTTGTAGCATGTGAAGCAATGGCTGGGTTGACGTGATCGTATGTCACGATTCCCAGGGAATCGACCTCTTCCTCCATAACCTTGGTGTCGATTGTCATACCGGCACTCATATCGTTGGCCATTGTATCTTTGTCCATTCCGATTGTTTGCTTGATTTATTTGCTCATTGTTGTGTTCTACTGCATTCATTTGGTAGACCACCTGATAGTTTTGTTCATTCTTCAGGTTTAACTGACAGTCGGCAGTGTTATGACTTTTGGTCTCACAGATGGTGCACCAAGAAGCCTTTACGTTCTTCATGTTAAACAGAAAATATTTTGTGGAGTGATCGTCGTGTTCCTGGAAAATGTCGCAAAATGATTTAGTCTGTACAAAGTGGACATCTTGTCAGCTATATTCTTGTCAACAGTTATCTTTTGAGTGACCGGCCGTCGAGCATTTGGTACACCATATTTCCTGATTCTTGAGGGTTAGTTCCTTCAAAGACTTCTGGACATTCTCAAGTTGTTCCTCTAATCTGTGGTCCATGGGGTAAGCAGGTATATCTTCATCCATCTCCACCTGAAGAGCTTTTGTGAGCGCGTCTTCATATGTGTTGAACGTCTCTAGACTGATGTGTCGGCGTACTTTCTGCGATAATCCTGCAAGGAACCATTGAATTAGTAATTTTCCATCAATAACATAATCTAGTTGTCTTAGTAGGTCCTTCCAATGTTTATTGTAGTCATGGACTATCTCCCCTGGCTTTTGTGATGTAGTTTTGAGCTTCTTCGCGGCTAGGTGCTTAGCATCTGGGGTTTTGAAAATGACAAGAACTGCACCTTAATCTCAACTTTCGTTGCTCTGGGTTTTCTTTCCAAAAAGGTCATGTACCATGTCAAGGCCCTTTTCCTTAAAGCTCCTACGAACTATGCCATTTTTCGGTCTTCATCTGTAACCTGGTTGGCTTCCCAGGTCGACTCGCTGATGAACCAATGTCGTCTGGGGTCTTCGTCTCCCTTATAAAGAGGAATGTGAGCTGATCTATGACCCATGTATGAATCACTTTCACTGCTCTCAGAAGTTGGCGGTGGTGGAGGTGGGAGTGGTGGTGAAAGTGGTGGGGTTATTGATGTAGTCGTTCCTGCAGAATTTTGGTCGACGAAACTTGTGCTCCCATCGATCGTCAAGTTTTCGTCGACTTGCAGTCGGTTAATGTCGACTTCTGCTATCGATGGTCCACTACAACTTTGTGTTCACAGGTCTGATTGTTCGATTTCTTCTAAAGTTGTACTTGGCATGGGGGGTGCTCCTTCATGTGTCGGTAAGAGCAAGTGGATACTGCAGAGGGAGGGTGCCACTTGAAACGTCACCTAATTTCCTTCCAGCAGTCGACGTATAATAAGTTGTCGACTAGTGTACATTTTGTCACCTAGTCGGCTCCATATACTGAAGTCACCAGCTCGTAGTCGGAGGTCGTCTTTTGATAATAGTCTATATTCTAGTACATGGATTCAATGGGGAAAGGGTCATTCCTTCACTAGGAGCTCTTAGTTGGAGAGCTTCTGCCTGCTCTATCCACACTTCTTCTTCCGTAGGGGACGCTTCTTGCTCCATGCCTGCTTCATGTCGGTCATGACCTGACTCTGGCAGATTCTCTTCCTTGTCGTTCTCCCTGGGGTTTTGTCCTCTATGCAGCTCTAAGGCTCTTTCACATCTTGATTCCCTTCTCTAGTATCTTTCATCCCTTTCAGTCTTCTGGATGTCTGACATACTTTCGTACAATGCTAGTCTCGTGCGGTCCTCTTTGATCAACTTTTCGTTACTAGTTCCTACTGTCTGGTCTGGGTTGACTAGGATCCACTATACTCTATCTCCGACACATGAACAGCTACCCCCCCATATCCTACCTAACACTTTTAGAAATCCCGGATAGTTCTTTCTATTTTCTTAGGAAGTATTCCCACTCCCTTTCTGTAATGAATTTCTCCCACTTCCTTTGCTTCTTTTCCTAGTTAGTGTTTGATGGTTGTTCACACAGTGGTGGATGAGGTTCGATAACGTGTCCTGCTCCCTTCTCGATCAAGAATTTGAACAACAAGGTCGATAGGGAACAAAAAAATTGTTCGGTGAAATCTATGTAAAATTTCTCTTTGACAGTTTCCACTGAAGTTCTATCTTCAACTGCTTGTTCCTCACAGAAGTCGTCGGTGATTTTCTCAAACCACTCCGACAAATTTGTTCGGCCTCCTCGGATCAGTTTTTCCAGCAACTGTTGTTCTTTAGTTGCGCCTGGATTTCTCATCCAGAAGTTGATTCAAGAGTTGGGGCACTGATTCGACGAACTTTTCATGCGTCTCTGTGATAAATATTTCTTTTGCCTCAGCGACTATTAATCTGTTTCTTCATGCGTAATTTTGCAGATAGTTTGCAATTTTACGTTCCCACCAGTCCTTAATATCCTACTCTGGTATCATATGTGAGCATATATGTCAGTCATGTACTACCGACAACAGAACCAATGTTGTAATCTCACAAATCACATAAGGTTACCAATAATACATACTAAACACATATAAATATAAAGTACAGACAAGAGACAAGAATAGGTATGATAAACAGATTATATTATTCCAATGAGTTCATACAAGGTAGAGAACTAAACTGAGTTCTCGTTTGGCTCAATAGCCTAATATATACAATTTACAAATAGTTACAAAATAACTACCTGTCGGTTCGATGAACCGACACGACTTTTAGTTAGCCTACCTAATCTTTTGGTTTAGTCAGCTGACCGACTTAGTCTACTGATCGACTAAGTCAGTCTTCGTTCAATTCGACTTGTGTCGACTTGCTCCTTCTACAGATGTCTCTATGAAGTGTAGAACATCGGTTACTTAGGATAGACCAGTGGATCAGCTCATGTTAGAGCCTGACTTACTGAAGGACTTGGAACAATTGGTTACGAAAGTCTAGTTGAACCTTAAAGAAGCATAAGACCACCAGAAAAGCTACGCGGATAAGAAAAGAAAAGATAAGTATTATCAAATAGGTGACCATGTTTACTTTAAACTAAAATAAAAATGAAGCTCGTTGAGCTTGGGAAGGTGTATTTTGTGGACTTCTTGAGATACTAACCAAGAGAGGGAGAGTGGCTTACGAACTAGCATTACTTGCTCACATAAGAGTTCATAATGTTTTCCATGCATATTTATTAAAGAAATATGTTTATGATACTAAACATGTGATTGATTGGTCCTTATTATAGGTGGAACGTGAAGGGGATTTTTCCCCTGAACCCCTTCATATACTAGATAAGAGAGAGGTACATCTTAGGAAGCGCACCGTAGTTCAATTGAAAGTGTAATGGAGCACTTTGAAGCTGATGCGGCTAATTGGGAGAATGAAGCCACCGTGAGAAAGGATTACAATGCCTTGTTTCATGATTTTATTTCGATTCCCTAGAACACTAAGGACAGTGTTGTTCTAAGCGGGGAGGGATGTAATATAAAAAAATTTGACCTAACACTTATGGGAATGATCCCCATTGATTATGATGTTACTTTGATGTTTAGCTGGTATATTGGGTGTAAGATCCCACAACATATGAACATGATGATTTTTGAGATATTGCGCATAAGCCAATTACATATGTTTTATGTATGATTTCATGTGTTGGGCATGGACCCTAAAGCACATAATTGATGAGATTTTTTTTGTTGAGCGAGGAGCTTTGGAGCACATGGGTATTTGATGTTTGCGTTGAGAGAGAAGCTCTGTAGAATAGGAGTGTTTATATTTGTGTTGAGTGAGAAGTTGTTGAACACATTACTTATGAAAACCTTTGTGTTGAGCATGAATCTCTTAAGCACATGAAAAGATAAAATTGGAAATGCTGGGCATAATCCCTGAAGACTTCCAACTTGATTTTGAGCATAAGCTCTGGAACATCGGATCCTTGGCCATTATATCCATAAGTGTATCCTACACATACATCCTAGAATTAGTGTTGAGCGAGGAGCTTTGGAATTGCACTAAGTTTTTGACTCCCTATTTTTAAGCATTCAATATGGGTTCTAGATAAGCGCTAGGAGTTACTGAAAAGAATTAATATGTCGAGTGAAAATGACTCAAATAAAAAATTGATCTCATCTAACTTATTTTTAAGTAATTAAATCAAATTTCAAATTTATGTATCTCATCAAGTACTGAAGAACTACCATGTTATGCGAGGGAATCTAATATAAAAGGAGGTCTAGAGTTTCCTATTCTAGTAGACCTAACCCCTATGTGAAGTCCTTAATAAATAAAGTGTCATAAGTTTAGGGATCATGTTATATGATACCTAAAGAAAAAATGTTAACAAATGATATATATATATATATATATATGTTATTCATGATATATATAAAGAGTGAGCATAGTAATAATACTAATAGCTATAAGAAATGAGGAAATGCCCCGTATTTTATTATTATTACTAAAGATAATTAAATATTAAAATACCTACAAGAGTCCAAATCGGAACTAGTTAAAATTTCTTAAGTTAAATATTAAAAATACCTAGATTAAATAAAAAAAGGTTAAATCAAGAAATCAAATTATTCTTGATTTAACTGCCCCTTTGACTGAAAATTTTTTCTATAAAAACCCAAGCCAAAGAGAGGCTTGGGGATGATCTATCTTTTTGGTTATTCCATAATTATACCTAATTAATCTCAAGAGAGTTCTTGGAGAACAATTTTCCTAAGAGGAAAAAGGAGAATTGATTTAGAACCTAATATCCCAGTTAGGGAAGCCTTACCTTAGGAGATCTATGCTACTTGCATGTTGCAACCAGCTCGGGAGGATTCAGATTGAAAGCATGAACGGTTATAGGTCATGGTTGGGTGGAACATGGTAGTTCCCAAGTGATTCTATTATCTATATAGAGGCCATATCTTCTCGTGAATTTATAAATGATGGGTATTTGAGTGTGTAGGTTTTCATCCATTGAAACAACTTCATCTTGCAGGTATGTGGTTCTTGATTTTTCCCTTGCATATTGTACTAGTCTTACTATCTGAATTAGATTGAATTATGAATAATTATTTTTCTATAAGCTGGGATTATTTTTTCTGCATTGATACCCTTTACCAATGCAGGTTGGACTCATTGTGTACTAACAAATATAAATATTTTACTAAAGGTTAGGATTATCTATAGTAGCGTTTTGCTTCCCAAAATCATTATCTATTTACAAAAGTATTTCTTTATCAAATATTAGGTTATCTCTTATTTCTTTTAACCATGTTATATTAAATATATTCTATTCATGATGAGTTAAGCACCATTAGTGCTATCTACAGGAGGGTTTTGTTTTCTATTTCATTTCTGCAATTTAATTCCTGTTTATTAATTTCAGTTCAAAACTTAGCTCTAATAAAAAATAGATTATATATATTATCTCTGCTAGCAGATTTCATATTGTTGACAGGATTATAGTAATTACAAATAAATCCAACTATTGTCTATAGTATTAGCCTAATCTCTAGGAAGAAGACTATAACATAAATACACACAGCTAACACTATAAAATAAAATATTATAAACATAACTATAAACAAAAAAATACCACTTTATAAGCAAAACAACAATATGTGAATGCCAAGCTAAGCTATTGAGACCTCTAAGGTCTGTAAGAATAATTTAATTAAAACATAACCATATTAATATTTATACCAACCTCATAAAGAATCAACCATACTTTAAATCAAAAGGTTACAGGATCGATTCCTATTGGCATTCATGCCAAACCAAATTTATGCACAGACTTATATTTTACAACCAAAGTATCCCATGATCGAATCCTATGAAGCTCACATTTTGCAAACCCAAAATGCATTTAAAAATATGACCAACATAGAATCATGTAGGATTTGTTAACAACATTTTAATGTTACAACGTTGTAACATTTCATTATTATTCTACACATTCTACAATAAATACCAACAAACCACAGATTGAAACTGTTTCCCTGTCAACATTTCCATACCCCAAGTATCCACAAAATTTACACGCTATAAAACCTTTTATTATTCCTCCACATAGTAATAAAACCCCAAGTTAAATACGTTGTATCCTTTTCATGGCTCATGACCGTTATATAACACAGTAAATCCATTAATATAAACTATAAATCAATTAAACCCCTATCTACACTAAGCAATAGAAATGATATTCAGTTCATAGGGTTAAACCCCACAGTCACGACCACTTCCAAATAAATACACAGGTAAGAAATAAATTGTATGAATAGCCATAAATCCACATTCCATTCATATCATACAAAATCGCTACACTAAATGGAAAGAGTGCCATTGCTAGTGATGGAACGACTCTAAAGCCAAACAACAATGCTAAAATATCCACACATAGAAATTAAATTACAAACATGAGTTTACACAGAGTCCAAACATTTCCAACTACGAATTGTGACCATGATGTACAAACAGTAGTGAATGCTTTACAAACTACCCACTATAAAATTATATAAGAATATACACAGTCGTATTTCCAAGCCAATGCACTATTGCAAGCAATGCTGCTGTCACCATACATCAAAACCCAACATATTAACAAAATACATAGTCTATAATAAATCACTACAACCACAATATTAACACTATTAGCAAAGTATTGATTTACAGAGTTGAACCATGCCAGTCTCGGCCTGAAGGGGCCAACCCAACAAATACCCCAAAACAGATTTGCACCACTTGATGCTTTACATCATTTTACATACATACCCATATCCAATCAAAACTCTTAAAACCAAACCATATATTCATCCAAACGATGAGCTTCATGCTCTATCAAAACACCCACACACAGAGGAACAAGTTTTAAACTTGTTTGTAACAGGGATTACTCGTCAAGGGTAATGCGTCAGACACCTGGAATACCATGACCCACGCAGTGAAGGCCCTGCAACCTACGAACAATGGACAACGAAGGATGAGGAGTATGCCAAACATCCAAACCTAAACAACAAATAAATAAGCATTGTGAAACTTGAACGAAGGATAGACCTTCCAATGTGTAGCTGAACACCAGACCTCATGCCATGGAACAGACCAAAGAGATGAACAAAGCTCACCCAATGAAAGTGAAAATGACTCATGCCTCCATAAAAATGAAATATTAGGGCTTGAGACCCTCAAATCCTAAGGCACATTAACTCCACCACCCTGTCCACCACTACGTTGATTTCCAACCCCAAGTCTATTGTTTATAAAACTCATAAATGCATTTGGACATTTGATTTCCATGCAATATATAAAACCCAACAATGGGGTCGTAGACTTAGGATAAGGCCACAATTCATGGAAAATGGGATTATGCCATGAATGGACCTTTACGCTACTTTAAACATATAATATCAACTTCAAACTCTAATTACATTAAGGGTAAGCCTTGAATTTAGGAATTTATACCTTTGAACAGAAAAATAATCCAAGAATAAATGTTTCAAATACCAAGTGATGAATCCTTAAAATTATGAGTGATAATAGTAACCCATATAAACATAGGTATATTTAAACCTAGCCTTGGATAAACAACAATGCTAACGATCGTAATAAGAATTGCTAAGGTAGGACTTTGGACTGTTTGCCATCCAAGCTGTGAGATAGTTGAGTATAGGCATTATGTATCTGTTTTACTATTATATTTAGTTTTTTCGTCACTGAGTGCACCTGCACACAAAAAAAGAAACAAATGTATGAGTTCAATAAGAACTAAGTAAACCCTGTAGCAACAAGTAAAACTAGTTACCTTTCCGGGTGTTTCTACAAGGGATACAAGTCTTGCCACTCCAACCCTTGAAAATACAAGTTAAGTTAGGATTGCCCATAAAATAGTATCCATACCTTATAAACAATAAGTGAGCAAATAATTGTACCTACATACATATAAATACATGATAAGAAGCAATCAATGAACAACATAACCATCTAACACAGATTTAAGTAACATAATGATAACACAATATTACATTAATAACCATGTCAAGAAAACACCTAAAAGAAGGTAAGAACAACTTATGACAATTCAGTTCAGTGAACAAAGTACGACACATTAGACATAAGCTAAGATAATTTCCAGTTTAGGTAGTAATTAACTAGCCTAATAATTTTTTTCAAATTTTGGGGAAATTACAAAGCCCCAAACTTAGTGTTAAGGCTAAGCAAGCCTTTTGTAAACCATAAGTAAGATAAATGTGTACAAATAACAAAAACATCACCTTTAGGTATGACAGTAGCATGCCGCTAAACTCTTGTAATATCCTGAATTTTGGACCTAACAATATTGGGCATGAGCCCCATTGGTTATGATGTTATTTTGATGTTTTATTATGATATACTGGATTGAATCCCACATTGCATATGAACATGATGATTTGTTTGATATACTTGGCATAAGCCATTTGCATATGATATGTATATATGTTTGCTTGTGTTGGGCATGGACCCTGAAGCACATGATTAATGAGATGTTTTGTGTTGAGCGAGGAGCTTTGGAGCACATGGGTAAATTGATGTTTTTTGTTGAGTGAACAGCTCTGAAGCACATGAGTAAATTGATGTTTTGTGTTGAGAAAGAAGCTATGGAGCACATGGTACTTATATTTTTGTTGAGCAACAAGCTCTAGAGCGCATGAGTCTTGAGACATTTGTGTTGAGCATGAAGCTTTGGAACACATGAAAATATAATTTGGAAGTGTTAGGCATAATCCCTAAAGCATTCCATGTTGATGTTGAGCATAAGATTTAGAAAATTGGATCCTTGGCCATTGTATCCCAAGCTGTATCATACAAGTAAATCCTAGCATTACTGTTGAGCGAAGAGCTTTGGAATTGCACTAATTTTGTAACTCCTTGTTTTTTTAGCATTGAGTATGGGATCTGGTAAGCACTAGGAGTTACTGAAAATAATTAATGATTCTCGAGTGAAAAAAACTCAAGAAAAATATTGATCTCATCTTACTTATTTATAAGTGATTAAATGAAATTTCATATTTACATATACTCATCAAGTACTAAAGAAATACCATTTTATACAAGGGAATCCAACATGCATGGATGTTTAGAGTTACCTAGCCTAGTAGACATAACAATCTACTTGATGACCTCAATGAAGAAAGTTTCATAAGTCTAGGATCACAATATGTGATACCCTAAGACAAATGTTAACAAAAAAATATATTATTATATATATTTTATACAGAGAATGTATAAAGAGTATGCCTCATAATAATATTAATAATTTAAGGAAGAAGGAAAAGTTCCATCTATTACTATTATTACTAAGATAAAAATTAAATAGTATAATACCTATAAAAATTCCAATTAGGAACTAGCTAAAAGTTCCTAAGTTAAAATATTAAAAGTACTAAATTAAATAAAAATGGTTAAATCAAGAAATGAAGTAATTCTAGATTTAACTGGACCTTTGACTGGAAAGTCTATCTATAAAGTCCCAAGCCAAAGAGAGGCTTGGGGATCTGATCATATCTTTTGGATTCATTATTGTACCTACAAAATTATCAGGAGAGAGTTCTTGGAGAACACTTTCCTAAGAGGAAGAAGAAGAATTGATCCAGACTTGATATACAAACTAGGACAGCCTCACCTTAGAACCTCTAAGCTACTTGCATGTTGGAACCATCTTAGGGGGATGCAAATTGAAAAGAGGAATGGTTCCAGGTCATGGTTGGGTGGAACATGGTAGTTCCGAAGTAATTTGGTCATCTATATAGAGGTCAGATCTGCCTATAAATTGTTAATGTTGGGTATTTGAGTGTGTAGGTTTCAACCATTAAAGGAGCTTCACTTTTCAGGTATGAGTTTCTAAACTCCCTATTTCAATTCTTAGAATAAGTGTTGGATAGATTATGCAAGGGTTTATATTATATGTTATAACCCTATGTATTATTGTTTCTCCCTGTCAAATTGTTTTAGGGTTTACATATTAATTTATAAACCCTAGGTTGTAATTTAATTTATGTGTTATAATTATCAAAGGGTTTTGTCCTTTTAGGTTTACTTCTATCATTTAATTATGTTTAAATATTTATCAAGGGTTTTGTTTCGTTCCATTTTACTTCTGCACTCTCTTTTATATCTTAAAATGTGTTCCTTTAAGAAAAATGACTTAGTTTGTATTTCTAAGAGCAAGCCCTATATATTTTAATTGTGTAGAAATCCTACTGGAAGATTTCATATTTCTAGTAGATCCTTGCTTCCTTATAAGAATAGGTTCAGTTTTAGTTTTAAACAAAACTAATTTTAGATTTTAATAAATTGATATACTATAAATACTAAATTAATAATATTATAAACATATTATTCTTTATTTAAGAGTAACCATAAATTTTAAACTAACTAAGCTAAGCTAAAAATCATAAATAACCTTATGCTAATAACCAAAGATAAACATTATCATGCTTCTTAAATCAACCATTATCATAAACCATTTAACATTCCAAGTATCAAGACCATACAAATGGTCCACGATTTATAACCTCCATACAGTCTATATCTATGAAGTATAAACAATAATATTATTATCAACATTATAAATCCATTGCATAAATAACAATTCAAACCATCCAAACATTAAAATCCACATAACAAATCTACATAACAAAAATCGTGTGACATAAAATAAAAGGTCCAAAATAATATTACCCACAGCTACCAATTAAAACACAAACATAAAATCATTACAACAATATTTAAAAACCATACAGATACACATAGATCGAAGTATCGACCCCTGCGGTTATTCAAGCCAAATCGCATGCCATAGTAAAACCACGATAATAATACATATTCAGTAATCACTTAAACACCCAAGGTATTTGCATAGAGGTCGCAGGATCAAATCCTATGGACACTCAAATGCCAAACCACATTCCATATATTTTATACACCCTCATCTTAGACAATGACCCATGATCAAATCCTGTAGGGTCCTTTAAAGCCACGCTATACACAGTTATATGCAGGCTATAAATAAACTAACTACATCCTTTAATCCATGGCCTCGGCCCGATACATAACCCAACCGTGAAATAAAATAACTATTTAAAGCTTAAAACCCTATCAACGAATTACGTTACAGTAACAATTGCCAACGTAGGGTTTACACCCACGATCGACTTTACATTCCATTAAAGAATTATAAAACAAATTGTAAAGTATAAATCTATTTATCTATTGCAGCTACAATGGTGAGTGCCAACGCCATTCACGACGTGGCCCCAAATCCATAACGTTGTCACTTAAGTCATCTACAAAGCCAACGCATACAACTAACGTAAAATACACACTGTCCAAGAATAATAATCATTGAAATAAACACAACATGAATATATTTATAGACAAAGTCTTATAAAGTCATTACCAAGTTACACAGTTGTTCCCTTTGGCTAATGCACCATTGCAAGCAACGGTGTTACCCATCATCATTTATCATAAACCAAAACACTAATTATAAAATACACATAGAGCCTATCAAAGGTACCCAGGATCTCTTCACTTCTTGTTTCACCATATTAATTACAAATCCAAAACATTATAAGCTCAAGCCCGAAGGCCATCGAAACCCCACAATAAACCGCAAGGCTATCGCTGCACAGAACATAAAGTTATTTCCAGACACAGTCAAACCCAAACCAAAACGCATCTTTTGGAACCAGAGTCAAAGCAAACCCCAACCAACGACGAGTGAAACACATTCTTAACCATGAAGCCAAGAGGTAACAAGTGAAGACTTGTTTAACAGGCTTACCTTAAAGGTATTTCTTTTCCCATGCCTTGCATTTTGAGGTACGAACCATGCCTCTCCTCACCATCCTTGAACCTACAATCACAACATGATAATAAAGATGAGAAGTATGAAACATTGAATAAGCTACAATAAGCAATAGTTTTGCCAAACCAAACATTATAATACTTGTCATTTCCATGAAGGTGGCATTCTCCATACTGTGCAGGAGAAAAGGGTAAGAATCGAACCTGTGAATGCCCAAACCCCTTCATTGAGCCATTCCCTAAGAGGGGCTACCACTCTTTCCAATGCACATTGAATGTGTCAACTTGTTTCCCATAAACTCCTTCCAAACCTAGTATCCTATAGTTCATACGCGATGCATCAACATACATTTCCATTCTATGTGATATGTATAAAACCCTTATGAAACATTTAAACTTAGGCTTATGTCCTAGGTCCATGGCATATGCAATATGCCATGGAACGTTTAAAACTAAGGTTTTTGGTAAGTATATTTTATCCTTTCACTAATAGAGAGAATCAAACCTTATAGGAAGTATAGGGCATAATCAAGTTGTAATTATTTATAACTTAGTAAATAATTATCACGTCAATAATAGCTCGTCATCGCATAAATGATTAAGGCTATAGTGACCATGTCATTAGCATACAGTCTATAGTGAGTAATATTAACCAACAATGTAATAGGATAGGGGTGCAAATGCCAACACTAGCAATCAATGATTAGTACCTTCTGTTAAGCATTATAAATAAGTTATATGTCGCCAAGTATACCTGCACATAAATGGGATAAGAATGCCTTAGTTCAACAGAACTAAGTAAGCTTGTGGTGTCAAGTAGAAACTGTTACTGCTCGGGGTTACAAGGGAAACTAGTCCTTCCACTCCACCCATTTGTTTCCAAGAACAAAGTTATGTTAGAACCATGTAAACAACAACAAGCGCATGCTATGATTAAGAAAGTACATAATCAAGTATCTAACATACACAACAATACATAATCATAAGAATACATAGTAATCAACATTTCAACACCTTAAGTAAAATAGTAATAATCATAACTGAAAGTAAGGAAGTAGGACGTAAGAACAACTTACAAAAAAACAGCAGTACAATTAGAGTACGACACATTCTGCAAGTCCAATAATTTATAGCATAGGTAGTTTTGAATAGCCTAATAATTTTATTTTATTTTTCCAATTTTTGGGGACATTACAAGTGGTATCAGAGCCCAGTTTCAGCACTAAGAGACCTAATGGGCTTACCAAAAATCCGTTGCAAGGAAAATCATAAGTTTGTTTTAAATTTTTTTAACTAACAAATTTTTTTTCTTTTATTTAAAATTTGCAATTTCAGGAAATTTTTAGAGAATAGTTCAGATTATGAACACTAAAGAAGATAACACCTAGAAAGGGAAATTGAATACCCCCACCTAGGAAACAGAACTAGTGGTGGAACTAAATTATGACATTATGAAAACCATACAAAGTCTTCAAATAAACTTGCAAAGTTTAAGAGATGACAATACGAATGAAAGAAAGGAACGACAAGCAATCAATGAAGCATTGCTGTGAAATATGATAGGAGGAATCCTGTAGGGGAAACCCACTTGTTCCGCAAATAGGTTTAAAAGGGAACCTTACCATAAATGATCCAGTAGCCCAAGAGAAGAAGAAAAACAGGAACATACCCTTGAACCTCCAAGAGGATATCATCACAGTACTTCCAATGATAACTCTCTTTCTCCATGTAGAAAGAAACAAAGAAGTGATGACAATCTTCAAGGGAGTTCCAAAAAATAAGAGCCCCAAACTAAGAATGGGAAGGGAACACGGGGGAGAAAGTTGAAGAATGGTTGTTGGGTATGAGCAAATATTTCTGAGTTCATAACTACTAAAGCAAGATGAAGGCTTGGACTGCCATCTATAACTTAAATGGAAAAGCAATGAGATAGTGGGGAGATTTGAAACATACCAAGAAAGATGAGTGAAGGTAAATACGCTGGAGTAACTTCCGAAAAAATTTTCAAGAAAAAATATGTTGGAAGGGTTCTTCTATAGAAAAGTGAAAGAAATTCACCAGATACGTATGGGACCCATGACTATGGACTCTTTTATTAATAGATTTCTAGATCTATTACATTATGTACCATACATCAAGGATGAAAAGGTAAAAATCTAGTTGTTTTTAGGATTTTTTCATCCCAACTTTCGGGAAAGGATTGAGTTCAACATGCCTAAAACCTTGGACACCACATTTCACAAAGCTAGGCTATGCTATGGTCATGGACAACTAAGACAAGAGAACATGAAAAAAAATAGAGACAGGTCTAAGAACTTCTCTGATAATTGCAAAATAGGGTTTAACCAACCCCCGTACATGAAACAAAAAACAGTTTTATAGCAAACAAGAACTTCAACAAATCAGGTACAAAACCATACATACCAGCTCTGAATGCTAGAAATCCAGTAGAAGCTAGGGGATCCAATGCTACCCTGATACAGATCAAATGTTGGAAATGGAGCGAGACTCATTATGTCTGATATTGTAAGAACAAGACCAATGGGGTCTTAAACAACTTATAGGAAGAACCAACGATAGAGGACATAACTGGAACACCATGAATTTATGAATCCTTGCATGGCCGACAGGAACATCATCAGGCTACCATGGTTGAGATAGAAGGTAAGATCTTCAACACTTATATTTCAATACTGATTGACCCCAATTCTTGTCGGAGCTATGTATCGCCTAAAATTGTTGATGTATGCAAACTAGGAAAAGTAAAACATGATAAACCTTAGACGGCACAATTAGCCACATGAACAAAATGGAAAGTTTCAGAAATAGTTAAACATTGTGAGGTAAACCTGAATGGTTATCCAATGAAAGTAAACCTGAACATCCTACCCTTAAGATTGTATGATATACTTATCGGCATGGACTGGTTGGAACAACACCATGTCATGCTCAATTGATTACACAAGTCAATCTTCTGTATAGATAGCCAAGTGAATCAAGTGAAGATTCAAAGCGTGCCAAAGAAAGTCTCGGTAAGGCAAATATATGCCTTACAAGCAAAGAAGAGAATTATAAAAGGATACAAGTTGTTTGAAGTAAATATCCGAGACATAGAGGCTGAGAGAGAAAATCTCATAGAGGATTTTCCCTTTCTTGTAGAATTCAAGGATGTATTCCCTGAGGAAATTCTTGGATTACTTATGAAATGAGACCTATATTTTTCCATAGAATTGACACCAGGATCATTTTCGACTTCAAAATCCCCTTACCTCATGAGTGCACCAATACTGGTGGAACTCAAACTGTAATTGCAAGAGTTGATTAACAAAGGATATGTCTGACAAAGTGTGTCCTCTTGGGGATCATTGATAATTTTTGTAAAGAAGAAGGATGTTACTATGTGTATTTGCATCGATTATAGTCAAATTAACAAGATGAGTATCAAGAACTGATACCCACTCCCTAGGATTGATGACATGTTTGATCAAGTAAGAGGAGCCAATATCTTTTCAAATTTTGACTTGTGATATAGGTACCACCAGGTGCGGATTCACGATGAGGATATTCACAAACCACCTTTCATACAAGGTGCGTGAACTAGGAGTTTGTATTAATGTCGTTCGGGTTGAGGAATGCACCTGCGAACTTTATGTGTATGATGAACAGTATATTCAATAAATATCTGGATAAATTTTTTTTGGTATTTATAGACAACATTATAGTTTACTCTAAGAGTAAAGAGAAACACAAAGAACACCTTCGCATAGTTCTATGAGTGTTACGAGAACACCAACTTTATGCTAAGTTTAGTAAATGTGATTTTTACAAACCAAAGATACAATAATTAGGTCACATTATCTCTAAGACAGGGATATTTGTGGACCCATAAAACAATAGAGCTATAAAAGATTGGCCTACCCCTACTAGTGTCATTGACTTCAGGTCCTTTTTGGGATTATTCGGATATTATTAGAAGTTCATTGAGAACTTATTGAGAATATCTTGTCCCATGAACTCCTCAAAAAAGAAGGAAAATAAGTTCTTATGGACGACCAAGTGCGAGGAAAGCTTTAAAAAGCTTAAGCATATTTTGACGACTGCACCGATACTACAAATTGCGGATCTCGATGGGGATTTTGTTGTTTTGATAGATGCAAGAAAGGAATGGCTTGGAGGAGTCCTCTTGCAAAATGACTATGCGATCTGTTATGAATCGTGAAATTTAAAAGAACATGAGCATAATTACCCCACACACGATCTTGAGCTAGCTTCCATCATTCACGCATTGAATATTTGGAGGCACTACCTCATGGGAAGGAAATTCCTTCTGAAGACAGACAATATGAGTCTGAAACATTTATTCGAGCAACAAAATTTGAATGCTAGGCAAGCCAGATGGTTGGCTTTCCTTAGCGAGTACAATTTCAAACTAAAGCATATTAAGGGAAAAGAGAAAAATATTTCTAGTGCTTTGAGTCGATGAACTAATATGATATATTTGGTGACATTAATTCAAACCTATACATATTTGCACGAGAGGATTAGAACGACTAACAGAGTTGACCCTTTCTTTGTAGAAATCCTCAAGAAAGTTTAAGAGGACAGGTTGTTTCAACAACAGAAAGAGTACAAGCTAGACAAAACATGAATTCTATGGTCCAAGGAGAGATTGTATGTTCTAGGAGGAGGGGACACTCACTCCAACATCCTCATGAAATTTCATCGGACACCCTACTTGGCGCATCCGGGATATCAAAATATGATATCTACCATCAAGAGACACTTTTTCTAGCCTAAGTTAAAGGCTGGCATTGTGATGATTATCGGAAAATGTTAGGAATGTCAGTTGGTGAAAGATGAGCATCAGCACATTTTGATATTGTTGCAGCCACTACCCATTCTAGAATGGAGGTGGGAGTTTATTAGTATGTATGGATTTTATCACCAGTCTACTGAAAAGTAACAAGAAAAATGATTCTATCTTTGTAGTTGACAAATTGTCAAAAGCAGCACACTTCATTCCAGTGAAGTTGACCTATAAGGCAGTACGCATTGCCAATATCTTCTTGAAGGAGATATTTAGATTGCATGGGATACCCAAGGCAATCATCTCAGATCAAGATGCTAAGTTTACAGGAAACTTTTGGAGATATTTATTCTCTAGATTAGAAACACAGTTGAACTTTAGTACTTCTTATCACTCGTAGACAGACAGACAGAAAGAAAGGGTAAACCAGATTGTTGAGGACATGCTTAGGATGTATGTCATGAACAACCCCACTAAGTGGGAAGACTACCTGCATCTTACAGATTTTGCGTATAACAACGGTTACCAAACTTCCACCAAGATGATTCTATTTGAGGTACTCTACGGACGGAAGTGTAGAACACCGGTTACTTGGGATAGCCCAGTGGATCGGCTCATGTTGGGGACTAATCTATTAAAGGACTTGGAACAGTTGGTTACCAAGGACTAGGTGAACCTTAAGGAAGCACAAGACTACCAGAAAACTTACGCGGATAAGAAAAGAAAATATAAATATTATCAAATAGGTGAACATGTCTGCTTGAAAGTAAATTAAAAATAGGGCTCGTTGAGCTTGGGTAGGTGTGGTAAGTTAGCACCTAGGTTTTGTGGACCTTTTGAAATACTAGCCAAGAGGGGGCCACTGGCATATGAAGTAGCATTAGCCACACACATAAGATTCCATCATGTTTTCGATTCATCATTATTAAATAAATATGTTTATGAAACTAAACATGTAGTTGATTGGTCCTTATTATAGGTGGAACCTGAATGGGATTTTTCCCTTGAACCTCTTCATATATTGGAAAAGAGAGAGGTGTAGCTTAGGAAGCACACCATAGTCTAGTTGAAAGTGCAATGGAAGCACTTCGAAGCCAATGAGGCTACTTGGGAGAATGAAGCCACCATGAGAAAGGCTTACCCCGCCTTGTTTCATGATCTTGTTCTGAGTCCCTAGAACACCAAGGACAGTGTTGTTCTAAGCAGGGAGGGATGTAATATTTTGAATTTTGGACCTAACACTATTGGACATGATCCCCATTGATTATAATGTTACTTTGATGTTTTATTATGATATACTGGGTCAAATACCACATTGCATATGAATATGATGATTTTTTTGATATACTGGGTGTAAGCCATTTGCATATGATATGTATATATGTTTTGTTGTGCTAGGTTCGGACCCTAAAGCACATTATTGATGAGATGTTTTGTGTTGAGTGAGGAGCTTTGGAGCACATTGGAAAATTGATGTTTTGTGTTGAGCGAGGAGCTTTGGAGCACATGGGTAAATTGATGTTTTATGTTGAGCAAGAAGCTCTGGAACACACATGAGTACTTATATTTGTGTTGAGTGAGAAGCTATGGAGCATGTGAGTCTTGAGACATTTGTGTTGAGCATGAAGCTCTGGAACACATGAAAAGATTATTTGGAAGTGTTGGGCATAAGCCCTGAAGCATTCCATTTTTATGTTGAGCCTAAGATCCGGAACGTCACATCATTGGACATTGTATACCTAGGAGTATTGTACAATTACATCCTAGCATTAGTGTTGAGAGAAGAGATCTAGAATTGCACTAAGTTTGTAACTCCATGTTTTTTTTTAGCGTTGAGTATGGGCTCTAGTAAGCGCTAGGAATTACAGGAAAGAATTAATGATTCTTGAGTGAAAACAACTCGAGAAAAATATTGATCTCATATGACTTATTTATAAGTGATTAAATGAAATTTTGAATTTATATATTCTCATCAAGTACTGAAGAACTACCATATTATACGAGGGAATCCAACATGAAAATATGTTTAGAGTTACCTAGCCTAGTAGACCTAACCATCTACCTGATGACCTTAATGAAGAAAGTGTCGTAAGTCTAGGATCACAATATTTGATACCCTAAGACAAATGTTAACAAAAAAAAATATTATTATATATATATATTATATAGAGTATGTATAAAGAGTACACCTCGTAATAATATTAATAATGTAAGGAAGAAGGAAAAGTTCCATCTATTACTATTATTACTAAGATAGAAATTAAATAGTATAATACCTATAAAAGGCCAATTAGGAACTAGATAAAAGTTCCTATGTTAAAATATTAAAAGTACTAAATTAAATAAAAAGCATTAAATCAATAAATGAAGTGATTCTTGATTTAACTACCCCTTTGACTAAAACGTTTGTCTATAAAGTCCCAAGCCAAAGAGAGGATTGGAGATCTGATCCTATCTTTTGGAGTAATTATTTTTCTTGCAAAATTATCAAGAGAGAGTTCTTAGAGAACATTTACCTAAGAGGAAGAAGAAGAACTAATCTAGACCTGATATACAAACCAGGGAAACCTCACCTTAGGAGCTCTAAGCTACTTGCATGTTGGAACCATCTCGGGGAGATCCATATGTAAACCAGGAACGGTTTCGGGTCATGGTTAGGTGGAACGTGGTAGTTCCTAAGTGATTTAGTCATCTATACAGAGGTTAGATCTGCCTATGAATTGTTAATGATGGGTACTTGAGTGTGCAGGTTTCAGCCATTAAAGGCGCTTCACTTTTCAGGTATGAATTTCTGAACTACCTATTTCAATTCCTAGACTAAGTGTTGTATAGATTATGCAAGGGTTTACATTATATGTTCTAACCCTATGTATTATTGTTTTCCCTGTCAAATCCTTTTAGGGTTTACATATTAATGTTTAAACCCTAGGATGTAATTTAAATTCTATGTTATAATTATCAAAGGGTTTTTTCCATTTAGGTTTACTTCTGTCATTTAATCCTGTTTAAATATTTATCAAGGGTTTTGTTTGTTTCCATTTTACTTATGCATTCTCTTTTATAGCTTAAACATTGTTCTTTAAAAAAATAAATTAGGTTGTATTTCTAAGAGCAAGGCCTATATATTTTAATTGTGTAGAAACCCTACTGGCAAATTTCATATTGCTAGTAGAGCCTTGTTTAGATATAATACTAGGTTCAGTTCGAGTTTTAAACAAAACTAATTTTATATTTTAATAAACTGATATACTATAAATAATAAATGAACAATAATAGAAACATAGTATTCTTTATTTAAGATTAAGCATAAATTTTAAAGTAACTAAGCTAAGATAAAAATCATAAATAAACTTATGCTAATAACCAAAGATAAACATTATCATGCTTCTTAAATCAACCATTATCATAAACCATTTAACATTCCAAGTATCGAGACCATACAAATGGTCCATGATTTATAATCTCCATACTATCTATATCTACCTAGTATAAAGAATAATATTATTATCAACATTACAAATCCATGGCATAAATAGCAGTTCAAACCATCTAAATATTAAAATCCACATAACAGTAATCATATGACATAAAATAAAAGGTCCAAGATAATATTACCCACAACTACCAATTAAAACACAAACACAAAATCATTACAACAATAACTTAAAAACCATATAGATGCACAGAGGTCGTAGTATCGACCCATGTGGATATTCAAGCCAAATCGCATGCCATAGTAAAACCACGATAATAATACATATGCAATAATCATTTAAACACACAAGGTATTTGCACAGAGGTTGCAGGATTGAATCCTATGGACACTCAAATTCCAAATCACATTCCATATATTTTATAAACCCTCATCTCAAACAACAACCTAGGATCAAATCCTATAGGGTCCTTTAAAGTCACGCTATACACAGTTATATGCAAGCTGTAAATAAACTAATTACATCCTTTACACAGAGGTCATAAGACCCTTAAAATTCATATACATTGTAATCCATGGCCTTGGTCCCATACATAACCCAACCATCAAATAAAATAACTATTCAAATCTTAAAACCATGTCAACGAATTAACCTACAGTAACCATTGCCAATGCAAGGTTTACACCCACAATCGACTTCACATTCCATTAAAGCATTATGAAACAAATTGTAATATCTAAATCTATTTCTCTATCATAGCTACAATGGTGAGTTCCAATTCCATTCAGGACATGGCCCCAAAGCCATGATGTTTTCACTTAATTCATCTACAAAACCAACACATACAACTAACGTAAAATACACACAATCCAAGAATAATAACCATTGAAATAAATGCAACATGAATATATTTATAGACACAGTCTTATAAATCCATTACCAAGTTACACAGTCGTTTCCTTTGGCCATTGCACCATTGCATTTATCATAAACAAAAACACTAATTATAAAATACACACAGAGCCTGTCGAAAGTACCCAAGATGTATTTGCTTCTGTTTCACAATATTAATTACAAATCCAAAACATTATAAGCTCGGGTCTGAAGGCCATCGACACCCCACAATAAACCCCAAGGTTGTCACTACACAATACATAGAGTTCTTTCTAGACATAGTCAAACCCAAACCAAAATGCATCTTTCGGAACCAGACCCCAAGAAAACCCCAACTAATGATGAGTGAAATAGAGTCTTAACCACGAAGCCAAGAGGTAACAAGTGAAGAATTGCTTAACAGGATTACCGTAAAGGTATGGCTTTGTCCACAACTTGCATTTTGAGCTAAAAACCATGCCTCTCCTCACCATCCATGTAACCTGCAACCACAACACTATAATAATGATGAGAAGTATGAAATGTTGAACAAGATATAATAAGAAACAGTGCTTTGAAACCAAACATTATCATACCTTCCATTTCCATGAAAGTGGCATTCTCCATAGTGCGCAGGAGAAAAGGGTAAGCATCCAATCTACGAATGACCAAACCCCTTTGTTGATACATGCCCTAAGAGGGTTTTCCACTCTTTCCAATGCACATTGAATGCACCAAGATGTTCCCCATTAACACCCTCCAAGCCCACTATTCTATAGTTCATACATGATACATCAACATACATTTCCATTCTATGTGATATGTATAAATCCCTTATGTAACGTTTAAACTTAGGCTTAATTCCTAGGTCCATGGCAAATGCAATATGCCATGGAATGTTTAAAACTACGGTTTTCGATAAGTATATTTTATACTTTCACTAATAGAGAGAATCAAACCTTATAGGAAGTATACACTAAGGAATAATCAAGTTGTAATTATTTACAACCTAGTAAATAATTATCACATCAATAATAACTCATCATCGCATAAATGATTAAGGCTGTAGTGATAACGTCACTAGCATATAGTCCATAATGAGTAATATTAACCAACAGCATAATAGGATAGGACTGCAAATGTGAGCACTAGCAATCAATGATCAATATCTCCCGTTAAGCATTATAAATAAGTTATCTATCACCAAGTATACTTACACATAAACAGGATAAGAATGCCTTATTTCAACTGAACTAAGTAAGCCTGTGGTGTCAAGTAGAAGATGTTACCTCTCGAGGTTACAAGGGAAACTAGTCCTACCACTCCACCCCTTTTATTTGCAAGAACAAAGTTAAGTTAAAACCATGTAAGAAACAACAAGCGCATGTTATAATCAATAAAGTACATAATCAAGTATCTAACATACACAACAATACATAACCATAAGAATAACATCGTAATAAAAATTTTGACATGATAAGTAAAACAATAATAATCATATCTAAAAGTAAGGAAGCAGGACGTAAGAACAAGTTACGACAAAACAATAGTACAAATGGAGTATGACACATTCTGCAAGTCCAATAATGTCTAGCATAGGTAGTTTTGACTATCCTAATAAATTTATTTTTCAATTTTTGGGGACATTACAAGTGGTATCAGATCCCAGTTTTAACACTAATAGACCTAATGGGCATACCAAACATTCGTTGCAAGGAAAATAAAGTATGTTTTAAATTTTGTTAACTAACAGAATTTTTTCCTGTTATTTAAAATTTGCAATTTCAGGAAAATTTTACGGAATAGTTCAGATCGTGAACAATGAAGAAGATAACAACCCGCAAGGGAAATTGAATACCCCCACCCAGGAAGTAGAACTGGTGTTGGAACTTAATTCTGACATTATGAAAACCATACAAAGTATTCAAGCAAACTTGCAAAGTTTCAGAGATGACAATTTGAATGAAAGAAAGGAATAGCAAGAAATCAATGAAGAATTCCTATGAAATATGATGGGAGAAATCCCGCACGAGAAACCCACTCATTCCACAAACATTCTCCAAATAGAACGTCCTTACCATAAATGGGCTAGCATCCCAAGAGAAGAAGAAAAAGAGGAACATACCCCTGAACCTCTGAGAGGAGATCATGACAATTCTTCTAGTGATGACTCTCTTTCTCTATGCAGAAAGAAACAAAAAAGTGATGACAATCTTTAGGGGGAGTTCAAAAAAATAAGAGCATCGACCTATGAAGGGGAAGTGAACATGGGGGAGAAAGATGAAGAATGGTTGTTGGGTATGAGAAAATATTTTTGAATTCATAACTACTCAAGTGAGATGAAGGCTCATCTTTCCATCTATAACTTAAATGGAAAAGTAACGAGATGGTGGAGGTTTGAAACATACCAAGAAAGATGAGTTAAGAGAAATAGGCTAGAGTAACTTCCGCAAAATATTTCAAGAAAAATATGTCATAAAGGTTCTTCGACATAAAAGTGAAAGATTTTCATGAGATACGTATGGGATCCATGACTATGGATGCTTTTCTTAACATATTTCTAGATCTGTTACATTATGTACCATACATCAAAGATGAAAAGGTAAAAAGACAGTTTTTAGGATGTCTTCCTCCGAAATTTCGGGAAAGGATTGAGTTCGAAATTCCTAAAACGTTGGACACCACATTGCACTGTAACAAACTTAAATAATAACAACAAACAATATATATATATATATATATATATATTAAATATCAATATTAATTATTAATATTAATATATATTGATATTAAATTATTAATAATTAATAAATGGTTATTAGTAAACTATTCTAAAATGACACATCCTTTCATGGATGGTATCCAAAGTGCCATTCCAATTTATATATATATGGCACTCACTCTGTAATCTTTCATCACCATTCATCTTTAATTAATATTTATTTTATATTTTCAATATGGAATTATTTTCCATTGGTTGATTATTCAACTGAGTAATCATTGAGAATATCCGGATACGAATGTTACATTGGTATCAAAGCCAACAAAAGAGGGAAAAATGGAGAATAAAAAAAAATTATCAACAAAGAAATAAAAGGGGAAACATTAAAAAACAAACTGAAATAGCCGATGGTTTTACTTACAATATCTAAATTATAAACAACTTTTATAAAATATGCTTTGAGGACAAAGCATCCTGAACTAGAAGGAAATGTAACAAACTTAAAT
>LPNX010886036.1:149256-174452 GCA_001517045.1 Pseudotsuga menziesii
TATCCAAAGTACCATTCCAATTTATATATATATGACACTCACTTTGTAATATTTCGTCATCATTCATCTTTAATATTTATTTTATATTTTCAATATGAAATTATTTTCCATTGGTTGATTATTCAACTAAGTAATCATTGAGAATATCTAGATTCGGATGTTACATACCAAATGAAGAAACCGAGTCCGAATGATCTTTCAATAATCGAATCCGACTATCATGTTGGAGAATAATATATGTTGTTTGTTGTTATTATTTAAGTTTGTTACATGCACACAGCTAGACTCTGCTATGAGCATGGACAACTAAGGAAAGGGAAAATGAACAGAAATAGAGACAGGTCTAAGAACATCTCTGATAACTGCAAACTAGCGTTTAACCCACCCTCATATAGGAAACAGAACAACAGTTTTCTAGCGAACAAGAACTTCAACAAATCAGGTACAAAACCATACATACCAGCTCCGAATGCTAGCAAGCCAGTAGCAGCTGGGGGAACCAATGCTACCTCGATCCAGATCAAATGTTGGAAATGCAGCATGCCTCATTATTCCAGAGATTTTAAGAACAAGAACAATGGGCTCTTGCACAAATTACAAAAAGAACCAACGACATATGACATAGTTGGAACACCGCGGATTTATGCATCCTTGGATGGCTAACATGTATACCATCAGGCTACCGTGAGATAGAAGGTAAGGCCTTGAACACTTCTATTTCAATACTAATTGACCCTAGTTCTTTCCAAAGGAACAAAATGGAAAGTTTCAAAAATAGTTAAAGATTATGAGGTAAGCCTGAATAATTATCCAACAAAAGTAAACCTAGAAATCCTACCCTTAGGATCGTATGATATACTTATTGGCATGGACTTGTTGGAACAGCACCATGTGATGCTCAATTGCTTACACAAGTCAATATTGTGTACAAATAGCCAAGGGAATAAAGTGAAGATTCAAGGCATAGAAAAGAAAGTCTCAGTAAGGCAAATATTTTTCTTACAAGCAAAGAGGAGCATTAGAAAAGGATGCAAGTTGTTTGCAGCAAATATTCGAGACATAGAGGCTAAGAGAGAACAACGCATAGAGGATTTTCTCTTTCTTGTAGAATTAAGGGACGTATTCCCTGATGAGATCCCTAGATTACCTCTGAAACGAGAGCTAGATTTTTCCATAGAACCAACACTAGGATCAGTTTCAGCTTCAAAATCCCCTTACCGCATGGGTGCACCAGAGTTGGTGGAACACAAACTGAAATTGCTATTAATTTTGTCACAACAATCTTGGACAAAGTATAAAATCGCAAGTGATTCAATTGACAAATTACACATGAAAATGATGCAAAGGTACTGCAATAGGAGGTTGCAGTTCTGTATAATCAATAATGGAGTGAATAATACAATACAATGTAATGTGGAATGCATGAATGCCAAGCTAATTCGGATACTAAAGGAGGTCATTCAAATTACATGTATGAGTGTAGCTCAATAGAATGTCAGACACACTCGGCACACTTAGTAACCACTAAACTGATCAATAACTGACTGTCACACCAAAACCTAATTGAATCAGAGTGCAATAAATTACTAATTCTAACTGAATGTTACTCAACGCATGTCACTACATGTCCAACTCAAGGTGGTATCACATCCCTAACTCCAAGTAGCTCCTATGGAGTTAACTGAAGTGCCACTTGTCATCAGAAGTGGTTGGAGGCACCCTAGTTTACTCCAGTTCATAAATATTAGCAAAAAATAGACAAATAATAGATGGAGGTGCCTTTTCAACTCAGCTTAACTGATTGTTAGGTGAAACAACAATTGATTAGAAATTAGGTGCACTTATAAGACTCGGATCACCCCATAATTTCTCCTTGCTTGAAGGAGGAAGCCCAGTTAGCCTCCACGAATGAAGAAGAAGGCTTAGTTGTCCTTCTTGACTGAAGGAAGGCATGGGTGTGCTCATATGATGCCAAGTAAGTCAATTAAACTTAGGATAGTGGGTAAATAGGCCAAAATTGACCAAATAAATGTGCATGTTGGGTAAATGACTCCAACACCCCCCTTAAGCTATACTCAGGAGAAGTAAAAATAAAATGCATGAAATGCTAGGGCCCCAACAACAATGGCCATAGGTCACCCTGTACAAAATATGTAACTGTAAAAATGCTTAAAATAAATCTAAGTGAGGAAAGAGGGAAATCCCAGTGGGAACAAAACCCCCTCTCAAGTTGAAAACTGAAGAAAACTAGCTCCCAAGGTGGAAGGGAAACTAGCACCTGAGTAGCATTTTTCCGAAGAGAATTAAGCTCTTCGTCCATGGAAGCTTGCCATCTCAGATCTTTCTGAGCATGGTAGTAAGACATTGGATCTGAACCTATCATTAAATAACATGTTTCAGATAGTAAATCATCATGGAAAGAAAGCGCAATACATGCTTTTTGAAATTCAAACTGGGTTCTTCTCGGATCAACATGATTTCCAATGTTTTCCCCAAAGGAAGAAAGTGTTTTCTTTTCCCAAGTTGGGAGGTCTGTTTGAAATTAAAAATTTGATTCTGAATATGATATTTATTTCTCACCGATATCAGATATCAGTTCTGCAAAATCAGAGTCCTCGCCCCCATTTTTGTCACCCAAATTGTCAGCAGAAGAGGCAGGAAAATCAGCAGAAGTTTCTTCAACTAGCTCTACCTCTTGGAGAGGCTCATCAGACTTAACACTTCTTTTGATGAAAACTTTATTTGTTATGATATTCAGCATCTTGAATCGCTTTTATTCTTATAGATATCCAATAAAGATACATTTAACACTTCGTGGTTGAAAATATTTCCTTTTGTCAGACGGAATCCGAGCCCATGCAGTGGACCCAAACACCCTGAAATGTCACACATACATCTTGTGTCTAAAATAGGATTTGAAGGGTGTCTTACCCTTCATGGAGGAGTGAGGTAATATTTTATGAAATTTTACTGCAACAATCATGGATTCAGCCCACAAATTTTCATCCAATCATCTTTTCTTCTAGCATACATGTGGTCATCCCCTTTAGAGAGAGATTTTTCCTTTCCGCTACACCATTTTGCTGAGGGGTCTAGGGAACGACATTTTGGATATTGATGCCATTGTTGGAACATATATTCAGAATCTTAGTACTGATATATTCCCCACCATTATCAGATCTCATGGATTTGATCTTTTTCCTAGAGGCATTCCCAACCAGTGCTTTCAATTCTATGAATTTTCTAAAACTTCAAACTTTTTCTTGATGAAAAACACCCAGATGTATCTATGAAGGTGAGTACATACCGATATCCATTCATATATGTGATGGACATTGTTCCACTAATATCAGAATGCCACAACCCCAAAATACTTGATGTACAAAAAGCCTTACCTGATCAAACTTATGCTTAGGGTGTTTTCCCACAACATAGCCCTTGCAAATTCCTTTGGTAGTTATGATTGTCGGGAGGCCTTAAACCATGGAAATTTTTTTTAATTGATGCAATTAATTAAAATTTAAATGACCAAATCTCTCATGCTAGAGTCTATTGACCTCATTTCCATGAGTCAGAAGAGCGGTGGGCTTTGCATCCACCAGAAAATGGGAAAAGTCATAGGCTTTTGCATGATGGTTTGCAAAGCCTTTTGCAACAAGTTTCTCGGATGCAATATCATTGATTTCCACATCATTGGGGATGAAGGTTACTCTCTTGGGCACTCCAATATGATTCATTTGGTAAACACTCAAGAGGTTGGATGCAAGACAGGGTACATACAGAACATTGAAAAAGGAGCCATGTTCAAGATTTAATGTACCTTGTCCTTTTGATATGATGGTGGAATCATCTCCCATGTGGATGTGGATGGTCCTTTTGATTTCCAAGGAGGAGAAAGAATCTATAATTTCCATCATGTGATTCAAATCTCTAGAGTCTATGAGTAGAGCTGTGGGATTCTAGGTGCTTGCCATGAGAGCATGAGCTCTTTCTCAACGAGATTGATGTTGTTTCTCTTCAGGAGAGAGGTCATCTCATCAAATTTATTTTTCATGCATGCATGCTCATGGTGGAAGCCCTTCCCGTAGTAAGAACACTTGAATTTATCCTTGCCTTGATGTCCTTTGTTTGTGTGTTTATTAGAACTGGAAGACTCATCTTGCTGGTTCTTTTCTTTAGGCTTTGGAGCCTCTAGTTTAGCCTTTGAAATCTTATTCTTGCCTTTTCCTTTTGAATCCTTTGTCCCCAAAGAAAAAAAAGATTGATCTTTTGAGGATCTAAGGATCCCCATCTGAACAAGCTTATCATGCTCATTTGTAAGGGCCTTGATGAAGGCATCAAGAGAAGTCATTTTCTATTTTGGGGTAGTGAGCTTCCCCATGTGGAATGATGAAACAAAGACACAATAGTCTAGACCCAATTTGGAGAGGATAGCTAAGATGAGCTGGTCATATTCCTTCTCGACCTTGCATTGCTTTAGCTCGAGGACTAGATCCTTGAAGTTTGTGAAAAAATCATTCATGGATTCAAAACTACTTGGATTCAGGGAGATCAACTCATTCTCAAGCTGATAGATCTGAAGATCATCCCGTTTATTAAACAAGGTAGCGAGATGGTCCCAAATATCCTTCGAATTATTCAATATCGAGATATGGAAAAGAAGATCCTTAGATATGGACAAACAAAGAAATCCATAGGCCTCATCTAGATTATTCCAGCATTTTATATTTTCTGCAACAACATTAGGCTCAAATTCTGTGTTCATGGTGACTCAGTAGAGCCCTCTTGAACGGAGCTGAATATTCGTGTATTTTTTCCATTAATGGTTGTTCAAAGAGGTGAGGAGATCCAGAGAATGAGCCATTGAGATACTGTAGTGAATGCAAAGAAAGTATAAAACCCACAATCAACACAATAAATTCACCATAATGTCAAACATCTTGCACATTTCAGGTTTTCATCACACCTAGCATAATTGATCAAGCAATCTTGATCAACAATTCCTTAACTTGGGGTATTAAGTGGTAAACCTTCTACTTCTGGTGCAGCTCTGGAATTTAAGCTTTTGCTCAATTTTGCATGAAAGATCCATCAAAAACCATTTTTTTGAATAAAATATCTTTGTCATGTCGTAAGCTCTGATACCATATGAATTCTGTCACAACAATATTGGACAAAGTATAAAATCACAAGTGATTCAATTGAAAAATTACACATGAAAATGATGCAACAGTACTGCAATAGGAGGTTGGAGTTCTGTATAATCAATAATGGAGTGAATAATACAATATAGTGTCATACAAAATCCATGAATTCCAAAATAATTTGAATACTCAAGGAGGTAATTCAAATTACATGGATGAGTGTAGCTTAACTAAATGTAATACACACTCGATGCACCTAGTTAACCACTAAACTGATCAATAACAGACTATCACACCAAGTCCTAATTGAATTGGAGTGCTATACATGACTGAGTCTAATTTAATGTGACTCAACACATGTCATTGCATGTCCAACTCAAGGTGGTAGTGCATCCCTAACTCCAACTAGCTTCGATGGAGTTAAATGAAGTGCCACTTGTCATCATATGTGGTTGGAGGTGCCCTAGTTGACTCCAGTTCATAAATAATATACAAAAATAGACTAATAATAGATGAAAGTGCCTTTACAACTCAACTTAACTAATTTTTAGGTGAAACAACAATCAGTTAGCAATTAGGTGCACTTATGACACACAAATCACCCCAACATTACTCCCTGTTTGAAGGAGGAAGCCTAGTTAGCCTCCTTGAATGAAGGAGAAGGATTAGTTGGAGTCCTTGACTGAAGGAATGCATGGGTGTGCTCTTGATGATGTCATAGTGTGATCATTTGATTCCAATTAAGTCAATTAAACTTAGGATAGTGGGTAAATAGGCCAAAATTGACCAAATAAGTGTGCATGTTGGGTAAATGACTCCAACAATAGCAGGAGTCGATTGAGAAAGGATATGTTCAAGAAAGTGTGTCCCCTTTGGGAGAACCGACACTTCTTATAAATTATAAGGATGGTATGATGCGGATGTGCATTGATTACCATCAACTTATCAAGATGACTATCAAGAACCCATACCCACTCTATAGGATCGATGACTTGTTCGATCAAGTAGGAGGAGCCAATATCTTTTCAAAGATCGACCTGCAATCCAGGTAAAATCAGGTGTGGATTCGCGATGAGGATATTCTCAAACCTCCTTTCATACAAGGTATGAGCACGATGAGTTTCTAGTAATGTCATTCGGGTTGACCAATGCACGCACAAGCTTTATCTGTATGATGAACAGTATATTCGGTAAATATCTGGATAAATTTGTTTTGGTCTTTATAGACGACATTCTAGTTTACTCTAAGAGTAAAGAGGAACACGAAGAACACCTTTGTATAGTACTATGAGTGGTACAAGAACACCATCTTTATGCTAAGTTTAGTAAATGTAATTTTTACAAACCACAGATATAATACTTGGGTCACACTATCTTCGAGACATGGATAGCTGTGGACCCAAAAAATATTGGAGCTATAAACGATTGGCCTATTGCTACTAGTGTCATTAACAGTAGGTCATTTTTGGGATTAGTAGGATATTATCGGAAGTTCATTGAGAACTTCTTGAGAATAGATTTTCCCATGACCTCTTTGCAAATGAAGGAAAATAAGTTCTTATGGATGACCAAGTGCGATGAAATATTGCAAAAGCTTAAGTAGCTTTTGACATCCACACTGATACTTCGAATTGTAGATCTCGATGGGGATTTTGTTGTTTGCACATATGCAAGCAAGGAAGGGCTCAAAGGAGTCCTCTTGTAGAATGACTATGCGATCTATTATGAATCGCAAAAGTTAAAAGAACATGAGCAGAATTACACCACACACGATCTTGAGTTAACTGCCATCATTCACGCATTGAATATGTGGAGGCACTACCTCATGGGAAGGAAATTCCTTCTAAAGACAGACAATATGAGTCTGAAGTATTTATTTGAGCAACCAGATCTGAATGCTAGGCAAGCTAGATGGTTGGATTTCCTTAGTGAGTACCATTTCAAACTAAATCATATTAAGGGCAAAGAGAACAATAGTTTTCATGCTTTGAGTCGATGAACTCATATGATATATGAGGTGACATTAAGTCAAACTGATTCATATTTGCATGAGAGGATTAGAACGACTGATAGAGTTGACCCTTTCTTTGCACAAATCCTCAAGAAATTCCAAGAGGATAGGTTGTTTCAACAATAGGAAGAGCACAAGGTAGAGGAAACAGGATTTCTATGCTCCAAGGAGAGATTGTACATTCTAGGAGGAGGGGACATTTGGTATGGAATCCTCGAATAATTTCATCAGAAACCATACTAGCGGCATCTAGGATATCAAAAGATGATATCCGCCATCAAGAGACACTTTTTCTGGCCTAAGTTAAAGGCTAACATTACAATGTTTATCACGAAATGTCAGGAATATTAGCTAATCAAAGCTAAGCATCAACACCCTTTGGTATTGTTGCAGCCACTACGCATTCCAGAATGGAAGTGGGAGGTTATTAGTATGGATTTGATCACTAGTCTATAGAAAAGTAAGAAGCAAAATGATTATATCTTTGTAGTAGTTGACAAATTGTCAAAATCAACACACTTCATTCGAGTGAAGTCGATCTACAAGGTAGTACACATTGCCGATATCTTCTTCAAGGATACATTTAGATTGCATGAGGTACCCAAGGCAATCTTCTCGATCAAGATGTTATTCTACGGATTAGAGATGCAGTTGAACTTTAGTACTGCTTATCACCTGCAGATAGACGGGAAGAAAAAGGGTAAACCATATTGTTGAGGACATTCTTAGGATGTATGTCATGAACAACCCCACTAAGTGGGAATACTACCTGCATCTTGCATAGTTTGTGTATAACAACGGTTACCAGACTTCCACGAAGATGAGTCCCTTTGAGGTACTTTACAGAGGAAAGTGTAGAACAATGGTTACTTGGGATATCCCAGTGGATCGGCTCATGTTGGGGCCTAATTTATTAAAGTACTTAGAACAGTTGGTTACCAAGGTTCAGCTGAACCTTAAGGAAGCACAATACCACCAGAAAAGTTACACGGATAAGAAAAGAAAAGATAGAAATTATCAAATAGGTGACCATCTCTACTTGAAAGTAAAAGAAAAATAGAGCTTGTTGAGCTTGGGTAGTCGTGGTAAGTTAGCACCTAGGTGATTTTGACCTTTTAAAATACTGTCTAAGAGGGGGCCAGTGGCATATGAGCTAGCGTTACCCGAACACATATGAATCCATAATTTTTTCCATGTATCATTATTAAAGAAATATGTTTATGATACTAAACATGTGGTTGATTGTTCCTTATTACAAGTGGAAACTAAAGGGGAGTTTTCCCATGAACCTCTTCATATATTGAACAAGAGAGAGGTACAACTCAGGAAGCGCACCGTAGTTCAATTAGAAGTGCAATGGAAACTTTCAATGGAAGCACTTCAAAGATGATGAGGCTAATTGGGAGAATGAAGCCACCATGAGAAAGGCTTACCCCGCCTTGTTTCATGATCTCATTCTGAGTCCCTATAACACTAGGGACAATGTTGTTCGAAGCGGGGAGGGATATAATATCCTCAATTTTGGACCTAACACTATTTGGCATGAGACCCATTGATTATGATGTTACTTTGATGCTTTATTATGATATATTAGGTCGAAGACCACATTGCATATGAACATGATGATTTGTTTGATATACTGGGCGTAAGCCATTTGCATATGATATATATATATCTTTTCTTGTGTTGGGTGTTAACACCGTTACTTAGTAGAGGAATGAAAAACCATGGTGAAGAAGAAATAATAGTTACTTGTCAAACTTTGGTTAAATGTTATAGTATAAGAATATGACGAAGGGAAAGTAAACGATAGTTTCCCATGGGATCCAATGGTGTAAAGTGAAGTGATAAAGATCTACGGCCTATAATGTGTCCGCTATATAAATATGAAAGAAGAATAGGTACATCTAGGTGTTTGATGTAATATAGAGATCAATGGTCGTCGATCCAGCTTGATGAGATCTACGGTCTTTGTAAATCCCTCCTTGTGAACTTGCATGTTTGATAAGATGAGGACGCTTGGCAGAATTGGGTACGTGTCGCTTGATCCAATGGCTGAAAAATAAAGGTAAAATAGTTCGACGGTTGCTGATGGATCCGAAACAAAAATTTGCATAGTAGTTGGATGTAAAAGGTGGTATTAGAATAGAAACCACTATACATGTGGTCGATCGTGGTGCATTCTGGAGGAAAAAGTGGTTTGGTGGAAACCGCCTAAGGGAGACTCCGGAGTGGGGTCCTATAAAAGCAAAGTTGACTTGTTTGATGATTATTTTATTGGCACCGGATGATTGAAAGGGACCTGAGTGCTTGTTAACCTTTAACTGTCAATTTCAAACACACACAACCACGGTAACAGGTAAAGCTCAAATGCCCATAATTCATCTATCTGGTTACCATTATCGATTGAATTATGGACCAAGAAAAGGAATTGCAAGGGTCTGGTCATATTTTAGATGACAGGGAAGGCTATCTGGTTGATAGGGACCAAGGAGTGCATGACCCTTTCCTGTCCATAGGAAGTGTATCAGTCAGTAAAGAGAGGTTGTGGCAGTATAATTCATAGGGCAATGATGTCTTAAATTTCTGTAAATCCTTTTTATATTATTTTGCTGTCGAACAAACTCTGCATTTTCCCAAGTTCGCAAAATGGTGCATGGTTAATTATTCCCCTTCTCAGAGAGTCATTGTGATTCAGTATACATCTCAATTAATCTGTAAAATTAATTCCAAAGTCATCCGTGAAAGCCTAAACTTTCCCGATAGTTACCCTGACAGTCGTGAACCTGTAAATGAGTCCATTCTTGCTGAATTGTACAAAAGTAGTGGAACTGAAGTTAGCTGCAAATTCCTGTCTAGAATTTTGAAAGAGGGTCAATCATTAGATGGTCTTTTCCTTCCTTACCATGTTCATATTTTCAAATATGAAGTTCAATTGGTGGTATCCTTAGTTTGTCAAATCTTGGGTCTTGACGATGATTGTCACGTAAATGAAGACATCCTGGGTTTTCTATTAAAAAAGAGTTCATTAAGTTCTAAGTCTCAGTCAGTTCTTGTATTCAGTCTAGATGAGTACTTGGCAGAAGCGATACATCTTCAATTAAGTGAATTCCCAAAGGTCAGGTTCTTTAAATTTCAAAGTTACTTCTTGAACATGTTGCTATGTTCAAACGTCACTGAATTACAGTTTTTGAGTACCATCTTCTCTTCGGATTTGCCTAAGCAAATAAACATGTTTGAATTCACAAATTCAATCATGTCAGAAATATATAAATTGTTGTTCGATGAAATGTTGTCTCGTGTGTTAGAAGAGATGAAATGCTTGATGCAGTCCTCGCCTAAGGATCAAGTTGGAGACTGGTTCCTGTATAAAGATTCCATCGTTTTGAGGATATATGGATTTACTAGGGAACCTTATAGGTTACCCGCTTTCCTTACTCCAAGAATTTTTGCATTAGAATTCATGAGGCAAAGGTTTCACTCAGAGGAAGAACATTTTGGAGCCTTTAAGAAATATTCAAATATCAAATTCCCTCTCAAGGTTGGCTCTTTTATTTTCAAGAATAAAGGTGCCCTGGTGTTTATTGAAAAGCTGTTGGGGAGCATGGAATTTCAAAAAGAGCCAAAGGAAAATTATGATCCTCACCATATAATTTCCCTGAGGAAGTAGGCCAAAAAAAACAAACCATTTGACCACCAGTTTATTGAAGGCCTGAGCAAGACAGCCAATTTGTTTCATTTCACGAAAATTCCAAGATCTGATGAAAGTGCAAGTGTTATACCCATAGCAGTATCTCAAGTGATGGAGGGTCCTAATATTTTGATTAAAAGGAGTGTGTCTGAAATTGAAAGCATGGAGGTGGATGAGGATGGGTCACACAAAAAGGCAAAATTGTTTCAAGTTGGAGGAGTTTTAAGTGAAAATATTTCAGAAGACTTAAAGAGAGTTGCTTTAGTCCTAACAAAATTTGTACAAGTAAATCAATTTTCTTTTAAAGGTGTGGATAATTCAGAATCAAGTCCAATTTTCAAATCCAAGGAGGAACTCATGGCCAGTTATGTGGAAAAACGAAAGTAGTCTCTGGAAGAGACAAGGAATTTACTCCCGCAGATAAGGAGTTTGAACAATCCAAAAACCTCCTTGATTTCTTCCAGGGATGTAGAAAGAAATACCTTCAAATTGGCCATGGTAAATGATAAAAATATGTCAGAGATGGAAGTAAGGTTGGACAAGATTAGTGTACCCGACAAGATACAGCTACATAAGCAAACAAGTGACATTATTTATTCAGATATATTGCAAGCTATGATGAGAATCAATAAGCTACAAATTTTGGTAGAAAAGTTAGAGGTTCAGATAAAACATGAAAAAGTTGAAAATAAGGCCAATGCCATTCAAATTAAAAAGTTACAAGCAGATATTATCAGTTCAGGAAATGAAAAAGATAACACCCAAGAAATCAAAAGAATGCTGGAAGAAAAGGACAATGCCCTCCAAGTGTTGAAGAAAAAGTTGAAGATCCCAAGCACAGAGCATGTTCAATCATCCGAATTATTGGCATTGCAAGAAGAGAAAGACAAGATCCACCAGGAGATGATGGAAGATAAAGGAAGAGCTGTCAAATTACAAGAGGAAAAAGACAAATGGGAAACTGAACGGAGTGAGCTGATATCGCAAATCTCCCTGTTGAAAAAGGACCAAAATGATGAAAAGGAGATCATGGAGGAATTAATGAGTCAGACTCCCACTGATGAAGACCTGTCTATTGTAAATATTGAGAAACCATTAAAAGATTTTTCTGCAAATGATTTGTTAGTACCTATGTCCCAGGTCAGCCTAAAGGATGAAGAAATAAAAGAATTAAAGACGGAAAGTGAAAAGATCAAGTTCGAGTTAGCCAAAGTAAGTGAGAGTAAAAATAAAATATTGCAAGACATAAACCAGTTACAAAAGAAATTTAATGAATTAAAGGAAAGAAACATCGAAAAGGGTCCTCTCAAGGGAGTGAAGCATATAATTTGGGACACCTTATCTATGGAAATTACTAAATTCAGACATCATCTGAACTTTATTGATGATCAAAATATATTGGTCAATTTGGCCAAACAGAGGCTGAAGTTAGTAAATGAAACCATGGAGAGGAAACCCCTTGCCACAGCGCAAAACGCGTTAAATTTCTTAAATTCATTAAGATATCAAAAGTTGCATGATATAGGAGTAAAGGACATAATAGCAATGGTACTATGGGCCAAAAAGTTTATCCACAAGCATCATTTAATGAAGACAGTCCAGGACAAAGCTGATGAAATGGTCTCACAGGTTAATGACTTCAAACAGGTTTTCAAAGAATTATTTGAGGATGGTCTACCTTCCTTTTGGGACGAGGAGGGACAAATGTTTTCTCAAGAGCACTATCATAACTTGTTGGTACAAATCCGAATGGATCATTCCAAATTTCACAATCTGGAAAAGGGGCTGACAGGGAAAGCCATTGTGGATAAGCTGACAGAGGATTTCGAGATATTACAAAAGTTCCTAATCATCAGGAGAGGTCTGCCTAAAATATCTGATGAAGCTTACATGGAGTTAGAAGTATCTATTCGGGAAATGATGGAATATGATACTCCCAGCGCGGAACAATGGAAAGCCATAGAGAGATTCAGGAAAACGAAGTACATCCTTCACTCATGAACACAGGTGTTGCGCACTAAGGAGCTGCTTGGATGGAGACATGTTATCAAGTTGATTTTAAATTAATAATCTGTTAGGATTGAAGCTGTAGTTTATTCCTAGAAGTTAGAAATTTAGTTACAAGACTTTAATTAAGCCGGTCATTCAGTTATGAATCTCCTTGGAAGATGAATCATTTTATGTATATATTTGCATCTATTTTATTTGATGGGGGTTGGAACCCATCATGTTGTTGAATGATTTTGAAGACATATATTTTTTAATAACAGAGCGAATGCATAAGAATTATTAGAGATTCATGTGTCATTTACATTACAGTCCGTATTTCTTTCCTTATGTGATTGTGTTTTCCAGTGTAACACTCCATTCTGTTTTCCTCATTTTTGAAACACAGTGTTGAATGATTAGAATTCATTATGTTTATGATCTGATCATCGTTTCAGATATTTTATACATTCTTCTACTAAAGTTAATATAGAACTCATCTTTGATGCTATGTATTAATGGGTTGTTCATTATCTCTTTTGTTCCATCTGAACTAAATGATTGACTGTGATGAAATGGTTATCTTGCCTTTGATAAATCTCATGTATATGTCTTTGTGATATATTTGTATGTATGTAACTCCATTGCCCAATGGTTATGTGCTGTTTCAACCATCTATACAAATCTTGAGTGTTGGTTTATATCTGGTCTTGTTAAATCTGTATTGAGAGATCCCTCTCTGGAAGAAAAACTAGTTTCTTTCTAAAGTGGTTATGCTGTTACCTTTGGGATTTACCTTTACAGCCTGGGTATATTCTGAGTGCTAACAAACTGGTGCCATTTCCATGGATGAAATTGCATACTTTCCCTGGGAGAATGACAGAGTTGAAGAAATATTTATGTGGGAAACCAGGAATTTTATCAGTAGAAAAGTTTGTATATTTTCCCTGGCGACTCCATTGTAAAACTTCTTTCAGAACTTGAGGAGTTATTCTGGCTTCGAGAAGACACACGTGAGGTAACTCTGATACCAAAGTATTGAAAAGTTTTGAAGACCTAGAAAATTTGTTTAAAAGAAAAAATAAAGAAAAGGTAGGTTTTCCTTTGTTTGGTGCATCATCATCTCAAGATTCTCATATTGATCCAGAATGGGAAGTTAATGTTGGGAAGAGTTTGTTGAGAACTAAACCTGAGTCTGACCTTAAGAATACTGAGTTTAATCCTCGTAGGTTAGAATCTTATTTGTTGGATTCCCTTTGGAGAGATTTACAACAAAATACAAAAGTTGAAACATTTACCTCTCAAAATACTCAAAGCTCTTCAGTTCCTATGAATCCACCTAGACCAATGGTGGCCAGATTTGCTCCCTTGCGTTTGCCTGCTTTATTACATGATATTCCTTAGAATTATTCCCAAAGAATTTCTTTATTTGATGGAGAAGGGGACATAACCACAAAACAACATGTTGCCAAATTTGAAGATTTCATTGACCTAGAAGAAGTTGATTATCCAGATGTTAAAATGCAGTTATTTTCCCAAAGTTTGTCAGGCGAGGCAAAGAAATGGTTTAAAGACTTGTCGAATGGGTCTATAATGAATTTTCAGGCTTTCCAAAATGCGTTTCTAGATAGGTGGGATGATAAACAAAACCCTTTGCAGCTCTTATCTCAGTATAACAGTCTCAAAAAAGGAGGTTTCGAATCTATCCATGAATTTTCTAGCAGATTCATGAGGGCTTATAATTCCATTCCGGAGGATATAAAACCTTCTGTAGCCGCAGCCAAATTACACTATGCTGGAGATTTTGATAATGATTTTGCATTTTCATTAAGGGAGAGAAAATCAGCAACTCTTGCTACCATGTTTACAGATGCTCTAGAAGTAGAAGCAAATATGATGGCAAGTGGAAAGATGAAACATAGAGATATTGATAGGAGGAAAAAGGAAGAAAATTTGCCTTCTGCTTCTTCTTCTACTAATGATATCAAATTTGAAATGATGTTGAAAACCATGGAAAAGTTGATGGACAGATTAACTATGGACGATAGGGGTTTCAATAGAGAACAATCTAATCCTAAAATTAGGAATCCTAATTTCAGGAGACCGAATCCTCCTCTTCCTCCCCAAAACCGACAAAGAGACCTGAGAAATCCAAGAAATCAGGAGGAACAGCACATCCGTCCGTCATTTCCTGAAATTTTTGTCGCTGATGAAGAAGATCCCGCTGAAAATGAGATTCATCTTTTTGGAGAGTAGGATTAAGAGATATATCTTATTGAAGAAGAACATAACATGTTCGAACAAGAAGGAGGGGATGAAGAATTTGGAAAAGAGACAGAGCAGTATCAAAGGGGTTATTTACATGCTATGGATGATGTACAGAGGAAAATCAGATTGAGAAACATGGAAGTTCTCATAAATAAAGGGAAGACAAACCCAAATCCGCCTTCCACTAGTTCTTTGAATGTAGAAAGGGGAAAAGAACTACAAAAAGAGTCTTTTGTAAATAAAGAGGTTGAAAATGATGTACAAAGGGATAAAATAATGAAGCAGATAGCTCCAGTCGATGTGGAAAGAATTGGTTCTAGATTTAATTTACAAAATGAACTTTCAAAGCTAAAAATCTATGTTCCATTTAATGAGTTATTGAGAAACACCGAATACAGAAATACTATCACAAAAATGGTCAAAAGTCAAGGGGAATGACAGTCTGACATTTTAGAGTTGAACGATGATAATCCTGCTATTTCATTTGGGTCAAAGGTTGAAAATTTAGAAAGTGAAGAAGTCCCTCCTTTCTATTTGAGTTTAAATGTGCATGATAAGGTGGTCCACAATGCTATGCTAGACTTAGGAGCATCACATAACCTAATGCCGAAAGGAGTGGTAGAGAGTTTGGGATTGGAAGTGCCAAGACCTTATAAAGATTTGTATTCATTTGATTCTAAAAGAGTAAAATTCCTTGGTTTGATTAAAGATATGGTGGTAACCCTAAATAAATTGCCATCTAAAACTATAGTCATGGATGTGGTAGTGGCAGATATTCCACCTAAGTTCGGGGTACTATTGTCAAGATCTTGGACTTCCAAGTTGAAAGGTAGTTTACAGATGGATATGTCGTATGCTACAATTCCTATTCAAGATGGGAGAAAAAGATTATATAGTGAAAAAAGAACTCCTTATGTAGTAAGAAGTCAAGATAAACCCGAAATTCATCACATATATGCTGTTGATACTGATTTGGGGTCTTCTATTTTCTTTAATGATGTTGTCCCACATGATTTAGAAGAGGCATCTTAGAAGAAGTCTGAGGAAAATAAGGAAAAGGAGGTGATGTAACAGGATGCTTTGGAAGTGAAACAAAAAAGGGAGGGCCAGTGGATTATGTACTTAGATGGTCTACTGCAAAAATAGGTGCTGGGGCCGGTGTGTATATAATTTCTCCTATTCGGGATTTCAAAGCTTTATCATATAAATTAACATTTGAATGCACAAATAATGTGGCAGAATATGAAGCTTTATTACTGGGATTGAATGCTTTGAAAGAGTTGGGAGCTCAAAGAATAAGGGTTTTAGGAGATTCAGAATTGGTGATAAATCAAGTAAATGAGAGCTATCAAACCAGGCATCCTCGGATGAGGGCTTATAGAAATGAATTATGGAATATGTTTGGTAACTTATTTACAGAGCATACAATTTAGGTAGTTCCCAGACATGAATATTTGGTAGCTGATTCTTTGGTTGTAGCCGCTAGAAAATTTGAAACCCCTGTTGCTGATCAGAGGGAATACTAGGTGGAAATTGTGAATAGAATGTCTATTCCAGATAAATCTAAATATTGGCAGGTATTTGAAGATGACATGCAGATCAAAAGGTTTTTAGAAATCTCAAGGGAATTTGTAAATAATCCTATTGACACCGAAAATGACAATGATGAGAGTATTCAAGATGATGACGAGGGACCTGATGAAGAAAAGGAAGGCGCTCAAAAGTTAAAGGCAACCTTAGGAGGTAAGGATATTATTCAATTAAAAAATAATTTCATACCAAGAGGTTTGATTCCTTTGGAAAAAAATTTTGATCAGAATGATGTTGCTAAAAATCCAAAAGTAAAGCCTGTTGAGAATGTTGTTGAAGATAGGAATATTGGCACTGAAGAGAATCCTAAGATTATAAAATTATCTAAGAAATTGCTTGAAAAAGAGAAGGAAGAATATGTGAAATTAATGAAAAAATACACTGATGTATTTTTTTGGAGTTATGAAGACCTTAAGGAGTATGATACATCTATCATAAAGCATACTATTCCTATAAAACCTGGAGAGAAACCTTTTAAGCAGAAGCTCAAAAGGATAAACCCTAAGTTGCTTCCTATTATTGAAAGGGAAATTAAAAAGTTATTTGATGCCAAGATCATTGTCACTCTAAGATTTTCAAAGTGGGTTGAAAACCTAGTTCCTGTTAGAAAAAAGAATGGAGAAATCAGGTTGTGTATAGATTTCCGAAACTTGAATAAAGTCTCTATGAAGGATAATTACCCTCTACCAAAGATGGACCATATATTGCAGAAAGTAGTTGGAGCTGAAAGAATTTCAATGTTGGACGGTTTTTCTGGCTATAACTAGATCAAAGTATTACCTGAAGATCAAGAAAAAACTGTCTTTACTACACCTTGGGGCACTTTTATGTATGCAAAGATGCCTTTTGGCTTAATGAATGCAGGAGCTACTTTCCAATGAGCTATGGACATTGATTTTGCAAGGGAAATCATGAATTTTGTAGTGATCTACATGGATGATATCACAATCTATTCAAAATATGACAGAGAACATCTGCATCATTTAGAGAAAGTTTTCATGAAGTGTAGGAAGTTTGGTATATCGTTGAATCCAAAGAAGTCCAATTTTTCTTTGGAAGAAGGAAAGTTGTTGGGACATATAATATCAAAAGAAGGAATAAAAATTGATCCTGAAAGGGTGAGTGCCATTCTGAAAGTAGGTGAACCCGGGAGTAAAAAAGAAACACAATAATTCTTGGGGCAGGTAAATTTTTTGAGAAGGTTTGTGCCAAGTTTTGCTGAGATCTTAATGAATATCACAAATATGTTGAAAAAGGGTCATGAGATAAAATGGAATGCAGAAGCTAGAAAGTATTTTTGGGAAATCAAGAAAGCAATATCAGAGGCCCATGTGTTGGTGAGTCCAGATTTTACCAAATATTTCTCAGTGTTTTCATACGCTTCAGAATATACTATAGCAGCAGTTTTATTACAGAAAAATGATGAGAATTTGGAACATCCAATAGTATTTTTTAGCAAAATGTTGAGGGATGGAGAATTGAAATATGACATTATGGAGAAACAAGCTTATGCCTTAGTCAAAGCATTGAAGGATTTCAGAGTGTATATTCTGCATTCACATATAATTGCACATGTTCCAACTGCTGCAGTAAAAGGGATTTTGACACAACCAGATCCAGAAGGCAGAAGAGAGAAATGGATTGCTACATTGCTAGAGTACGATATAGAAATCAAACCCACCAAGCTGGTTAAAGGACAAGGATTAGCTAAAATGATAGCTAATTCAAATTGTGAGTCCTTGCAAATTAATTTCCTATCTCACCAAGCTAATCAGCTAGATACAGAAGTGGAAGTAATGGCTGATTTTGTGATGTCTCCATGGTATTCTGATATTGTATATGTCCTTTGAAATTTACAAGCGCCAGAAGGATTGAGTAAGTCAAGGGCCCGGTCCATAAAATTGAAAGCTGCTAAGTTTTGTATTTTAAATTAGTATCTTTATTGGAAGGACCCCGGGGGTGTGTTACTAAATTGTCTTTTAGAAAATGAAGGTTAGGATACAGTCAAAGAATTTCATAAGGGGGATTGTGGAGGACATCATTCTTGGAAAGTGACTGCAAACAAAATTCTAAGAGCATGCTATTATTGGCCTACATTATTTTTAGATGTGTATAAAGAAACAAGTAAGTGTCATCAATGCCAAATTTTTGACAAAAAGATGAAAGTGCTTCCTCTCCCTTTGAATCCATTAACAGTAGAAGCTCCTTTCCAGCAATGGGGTTTAGATTTTATTGGCAAAATAAACCCCAATTCATCGGGACAACAAAAATGGACTCTTACAACTACAGATTATTTTACAAAATGGATTGAAGCTATCCCCACTAGAAGAGCCACTGAAACTGTAATCATGGAATTTCTTGAGGAAAATATATTGGCTCAATTTGGATGCCCCAGAAGAATAGTAACAGACAATGCAGCTGCGTTCAAATCTAGGAAAATGATTGATTTCTGTCACAAGTATCATATAAGCCTCAATCATTCAACTGCCTATTATCCACAGGGAAATGGGTTAGCTGAATCTTCAAATAAAAGCTTAGTAAGGATCATCAGGAAGTTGTTATAGGATAATAAAAGGTCCTGGCACACCAAGCTCAAGTACGCTCTATGGGTTGACAGGATTAGTACCAAAAGGGTGATTGGCATGTCTCTGTTCCAACTGGGGTATGGAACTAAAGTGGTTTTTCCAGCGTCGCTAGGTGTTCCAGTTATGAGATATTTTCCAGATCAACAGGAAGAACCAAATCACATGCAAAGGAGAATAAATCAGATTATTGAGCTGGAAGAGCGAAGGAATAAAGCCTATGATAAGGTGTAGTTACATCAGGAAAAAATGAAAAGTACTTTTGACATAAGAATCAAAGAAGAACATTTTCAGATCGATGATTTGGTCTTGAAGTGGGATGCTCCTAAAGAAGACAAACATGGGAAATTTGATTATATGTGGGTAGGTCCTTATGTTGTTACTGGTTATAGAGGGCAAAATGCATTTCTGCTGGAATATCCGAACGGGGATCCTCTGGATAGTAACCCTATCAATGGAAGGTATCTGAAACATTACCTATCCTAAGGAGGAGGGTAAAATTTGTATTATAGCCTGTAAATACTTATTTTTTACAAAGTCAACATGAATGGTAAGCCGAATGTATTTGAAGCCCGCAGTGAAGGCCCTAAGATTCAGGAGGCGTACTATTCCTTTCTAAAAACAAAAAACAATATATCTACGAAAAACAAAAGATGATTTTTATGGAAGTTACTGTGATAAATTAAAGTCAGGCACCTGGTCTACGAGTTCTTTGATACCTCACAGGGAGGATATCATCCCCAGATGGAGCCAGTTGTTAACACCGTTACTTAGCAGAGGAACGAAAAACCATGGTGAAGAAGAAATAATAGTTACTTGTCAAACTTTGGTTAAATGTTATAGTATAAGAATATGACGAAGGGCAAGTAAACGATAGTTTCTCACAGGATCCAACGGTGTAAAGTGAAGTGATAAAGATCTACGGCCTATAATGTGTCTACTATATAAAGATGCGAGAAGAATAGGTACATCCGGGTGTTTGATGTAATATAGAGATCAACGGTCGTCGATCCAGCTTGATGAGATCTACGGTCTTTGTAAATCCCGCCTTGTGAACTTCCACGTTTGATAAGACAAGGACGCTCGGCGGAATTGGGTACATGTCGCTTGATCCGATGGCTGAAAAATAAAGGAAAAATAGATTGACGGTTGCTGATGGATCCGGAATGAAAAGTTGCACGATAGTTGGATATAAAGGGCGGTAGCAGAATAGAAACCACTGTACACGTGGTCGATCGTGGTGCATTTTGGAGGCAAAAGTGGTTTAGTGGAAACTGCCTAAGGGAGCCTCCAGAGTGGGGTCCTATAAAAGCAAAGTTGAATCATTCGATGATTATTGGCGTCGGACGATTGAAAGGGACCTGCATGCTCATCAAATTTTAACTGTCAATTTCAAATGCATGCAGCCATGGTAATAGGTAAGGCTCAAACACCCATAATTCATCTATCTGGTTAACATTATCAACTGAATTATGGAGCAAGAAAAGGAATTGCAAGGGTTTGGTCGTATTTTAGATCACAGGGAAGACTATCTGGTTGATAGGGACCGAGGAGTGTGTGACCCTTTCCTGTCCTTAGGAAGTGTATCAGTCAGTAAAGAGAGGTTGTGACAGTATAATTCACTGGGCAATAATGACTTAAATGTCTGTAAATCCTTTTTATATTATTTTGTTGTTGAACAAACTCTGCATTTTCCCGAGTTCGTAGAATGGTGCGCGATTAATTATTACCCTTCTCAAAGAGTCATTGTGATTCATTCTACGTCTCGAATACTCTGTAAAATTAATGCCAAAGTCATCCATGAAAACCTAAACTTTCCCGACAGTTACCCTAACAGTCGTGAACCTGTAAATGAGTCCATTCTTGCTGAATTGTACAAAAGTAGTGGAACTGAATTTCGCTGCAAATTCCTGTCCAACATTTTGAAAGAGGGTCAATCATTAGATGGTATTTTCCTGCCTTACCATGTTCATATTTTCAAAGATGAAGTTCAATTGGTGGTATCCTTAGTTTTTCAAATCTTGGGTCTTGACGATGATTGTCACGTAAATGAAGTCATCCCGGGTTTTCTGTTAAAAATGACTTCATTAAGTTTTGAGTCTCAGTCGGTTCCTGTATTTAGTCTAGATGAGTACTTGGAAAAAGTGATACATCTTCAATTAAGTGAATTCCCAAAGGTCAGGTTCTTTAAATTTCAAACTTACTTCTTGAACATGTTGCTATGTTCAAACGTCACTGAATTACAGTTTTTGAGTACCATCTTCTCTTTGGATTTGCCCGAGCAAATAAACATGTTTGAATTCACAAATTCAATCATGTCAGAAATATATAAAATATTGTTCGATGAAATGTTTCCCTGTGTGTTAGAAGAGATGAAATTCCTGATGCAGTCCTCGCCTGAGGATCGAGTTGGAGACTGGTTCCTGTATAAATATTCCACCATTTTGAGGATATATGGATTTACTGGGGAACCTTATAGGTTATCTGCTTTTATTACTCCAAGAATTTTTTCATTAGAATTCATGAGGCAAAGGTTTCACTCAGAGGAAGAACATTTCGGAGCCTTTAAGAAATCTTCAAATATCAAATTCCCTCTCAAGGTTGGCTCTTTTATTTTCAAGAATAAAGGTGCCCTGGTGTTTATTGAAAAGCTGTTGGGGAGCATGGAATTTCAAAAAAAGCCAAAGGAAAATTATGATCCTCACCATATAATTTCCCTGAGGAAGCAGGCCAACAAAAACAAACCATTTGACCACTAGTTTATTGAAGGCCTGAGCGAGACATCCAATTTGTCTCATTTCACGAAAATTCCAAGATCTGATGAAAGTGCAAGTGTTATACTCGTGGCAGTATCTCAAGTGATGGAGGGTCTTAATATTTTGATTAAAAGGAGTGTGTCTGAAATTGAAAGCATGGAGGTGGATGAGGATGGGTCACACAAAAAGGCAAAATTGTTTCAAGTTGGAGGAGTTTTAAGTGAAGAGATTTCAGAAGACTCACTAGTAGAAAATGAGAAATTAATGACTAAAAAAATGACTAAAATCATGCTATAAATGACTATTTTTGAGTCAGTGACTAATAGTAGCAAATTTCCACTATCTTATAGTTAGTCGTATTTCACTAGTCATTAATAGCTTGACTTAGTAGTCATTGATTTAATCATTGATTTAGTCATTGATAGACAACATTTTAGTCATTGATAGTCATTGATTTAGTCATTGATAACTAATGATTTAGTCATTGATAGTAACTGATTTAGTCATTGATTTAGTCATTGAGTTGGTCGTTGATTTAGTTGTTGATTTAGTCACTAATTTAGTCACTGATTGCAACCATTAATGACCAAATATACGACTAAATAAACTACTAGATGTTAACATATTAATGACTAAGTTAAATACAACCAAGATATGAGAAATTAGCTACTAATAGTCATATATATGTCAATTTAGTCGTTTTTGTAGTCACGAATTTATGATAGGGCACGGAGGAATTGAACCACCAACCTCCTGCCTGATTATAGGCAGGCGCTCTACCATTGAGCTAGCACCCTTTAAGAAGTTGTTATTGCTTGACAATGATGATATTCAAACAAATTTATGATAGATATCAAGCTACATACTACATAATTATTGCTTTAAGGGACAGAGATTGGAAAACTATCTTTAAAAAGTCCAACACAAATAATACCAGATGACACTGAAGCTGCATTTGTTCTTTCACTTCTTGCTATTTCAATGTGCCCACTGCCTAGCTTAGATGAACCCTTGTGTGTGTCAGAGGACGAATTATTCAATAGACTTTTAAAACCTTCATGACTCCTACATTTCATAGTAGGATCAACTAAACTGGCATTCTTTCCATGGAAAGCTTCCCCAACGATATTTACACGTGAATTTAATTTTATATATGTTCCACTCATTGCATTAGGTTTGGCATCGATATGTTTTTTAGATATAAACGTTGATGACTGCCCACCTTTATTGACCAATAGCTTGCCATGATCAAAACTCAACCCTGATGCCACAACTTCCACCACCAAGGCAGGGATATTTAATGTTGGAGACACTGAAAGTGAATGAGATGAACTTGTTTTAGGATTAGAGGAGCCCTGAACAGCTGGGATCCTCATACTAAATGATTTTTCCTGTGCAACATGGGAGCCCCTGCAACAACCATTAATGTCTAAATATTACTAATTTCAAACAATATCTATGTCATATAACATGAAAAGTAGTAGAAACTTAGATAGCTTGTGTAAATAATCAAGCATCTATCAAAATACAAAAAATATTCATAAATCTAAAATCCATGAGTAAGAATAAATGGATCCCAAATACCTTTCTGAAATCATGATCTGGCAAGTTATCAACCAACTTTGCTCCAACAGAAAAGAAACCCCTCCCTAAAGGGCTATATGGCACAATTCCAATACCGAGCTCCATGTAATGAAAGTTTCAATTTGAAATTTGAAATTAATACTATTAGGAAAGTGGCCACATGGTAAATATGAACTCCAATACCTCTACCTACAAGTAGGAATAATCTCATCCTCTACATCCCTAGTCCACAAGGACCACTCTAATTGAATTGTTGTTATAGGATGAACATCATGAGCTCTTCGAATTGTTGATGCAGAAGCTTTAGAAAGTCCAATGTATTTTATTTTCCCTTCATCAACTAACTTATTCATTTCTCCAATCTGTAATAGATACACAAACAAGACATGGATAGTTTAGTATATAAAATTGGAAATTAAAAGAGTACAACCCAGGAAGAAATACATCAATGAAAATATGAAAGTGACCATCAATGTGAAACTTTCTGTAGTAAAAAAGAATAAACATCCATATCTGATCATGGTTCAAATTTCCAATTTTGTAGTTGGTGTAAGAAGGGCAAGCAGAATATAGTTGCCAACACCTTGCCTTGAAGAAGTTCAACTTTGTGTAGGGCCTAAAAGATTAGGGCTGATGTGCAGGTTGAGTAAAACAATTACAAATGAGCTTTCAAAATAATTACCAGCATTCAGTATCAATCAAATATCTCTCCAATTATGAATGAACACTGAGTTTTCTCAGTTTTGAGCTCAGCATTTACTAGAAGAAAATGCACGAATGCCTTATACTTTCCATAGCCAAGCATGCATGTTATACAAGGAATAAGATCTGAGTAATCAACTGTCAAAATGGAACGAGAAAGGAATCTCAGCAGTATGAATGCAGGAATTCCTTATACTTCCCAAAGCCATGCACGCATGTTATACAAGGAATAAGATCTGAGTAATCAACTGTCAAAATGGGACGAGAAAGGAATCTCAACAGTATGCCAATGTTTCAAAAGCACATGACCACAAAAGAAGCACCAAACTGTATTTTTCAGGTCTGCTCCAACCAATTGTCATCCCAAGTGAAAACTGGAAAAAGCCATCTATTGATTTCATCGTAGTTTTGTCAAATGAAATCCAAATGAATAGGAAGACATATCAGAGCTAGGAGGATAATAATGTATTTGTCTTGTAATCAACAAACATAACAAGTTAGCTTAGTTCACTTGCAATCTATAAGTACAGAGTGCCTGGTTGAAAGTTTAATGAGATCAAAATCAAAATGTAAGGATGTTAGTAGTTAGCCGTGAGAATAGGTCATGTCATGGGGTCATGCTGTGGATTATTTAAGTGAAATATTATTTGTTTTGGTCCTTTGGCCCTGTTACCACTCAGGATGAGCTTCTCAAAAAGTTCATCTCCATTGATTCAATGTCGATGGTTCATGGATATATTATTGGATGAACTTCTAATCAAAAGTCAACATTCAGCATTGAGAGTTTGTGGAAAAATTAGCAGATGATTTAGCATCTACTGTCCATGAGTGCTTTAGCCAAATTTAGCACATAGTCACAGATATTCATTCTCAACATTAAAA
>LPNX010886086.1:0-48950 GCA_001517045.1 Pseudotsuga menziesii
ATCTTGTGCATTTCTGGGCAATTACTTTTTTTATTATCCAGATTTCTCTTTTTTCTTAGTTTTTCCAATTTTTTTGAGTTAAAATTGAAAATTTTCTTAGTTTCTAAGAATTTTATGATCAATACCATTTGTATTGTATTAAATTACTAGGAAAACGGTTTAGAAAACTCTCCATAGATAATTTAGAATCAACATTTAGTGGAAGTGTGCTACTCTTAAAAAAGTGTAGTATATTTTTTAATGGAAAGTGGATCTTGGAGCTCTATGAATGTGGCAGTTTTCCCTATGGTATAATAAACAACCTTTATTTTCAACAGTTGTGGAATTCAATAACACGTGGCCATGCGCATTGCAGAAGAAAGCCTTTGATCTTACCTTGTCCAACCTTATGGCCAAGTATAACCACAAGGACTTTAGGTGGAGAATAGAAAGTAGAAACAATGATAGATATGGTATTGGCCTTAGTGGTCGAGTGCTTTCAACATAGCTAAAATCATAGGTCACAATATTCAATATGGTCACAGGATTTTCCATTCCTACACTTAAGAATTGGTATCTTATGCCCAACATTCCTTGTCCATTTCATTCTTCCTTAGATTTCTTGATAATATTATCCAAGATATATGCACATTTGATAGATCGTTTTGATGATTCTTGGAAAAAGTAGATATAGTTTTGATCTGGGCCATTTGGTTGTATTGCAAGGTATTTTTAATAATGGCTTATAGACCATTTTTATAAGTTCATTGTTCTTTTTCTTGAGATAATTCTGATTTTTAATGTTTTACATTTTTCCATCTAGTCTTTTTTGTTAATAGTTTCTTGATATTTTCTGAAGATCGAGTTTATATATTCTATAGTATCTTTTAAGGATTCACATTGACCAAAACATCAAGGGCTAACATGTAGTATTAAAGTCTTAGGATAGTGCTTGACACAATATTTGAAGAGTAGGGGAGGTAATTATCACTTGGTATGTTTGCATACTATGGATTTCCTTATGATTTCTGTCTAAGCAATTGAAAGTTTTATATATATCTTTGATCCAATTATATACTCTTGGTAAGTTAGACACTATTTGTCATGTCCCCAACCCTTACTCGACGGAGAGGACGCGACTAACATCTATCAACCTAGAAAAATCTAAGCCCCATGAAAATAATATGAAAATGCATGAGCTTAAAGGTACACAGATGCACATTATCACCATACAGCGAAAGAAAAATCATAACATTCAATCATTTAACGTGTTCATATAAATTCATAACAATACAGTTGCTGAAAATATAATACACAAGAATACTTATCTTTGAAAGAAGCTTATCCCACAAGAAACTATGTCGCTGCATCATTCCACCTAACCATAGGCCAGTGTGCCCTTTAATATCGTAGCAACACTGCCACCCTCAAGTTGGGCATGATCTTCCCCAAGGAATAAGGAACACTAGCAGACTTCACCCATAGCCAAGGATATAATTAAAATTCAATCAAGCCAACACAGTTGGGTTTATCAGACTTACATAGGAAATGGTTTACACTTAGCCAAATTCACATGAGACAAAACCAAGCCAACATATGGGTTTATCAGGCCACAAGCCAAAAAATCCTTTTAGTTGGGTTTATCAGGCTGTCAAGGAGGTGGAAAGACTGAATGCTAAGCTAGTGAGCTCAACCTCAGAGCTATGAACACCTACAGTGGATCTAGCCTGATTTCTAAACAATTACACACCCAACGCAAGGAAGCATTCCCTTCTATGCTACACACTCCCTCAGGCCATGCCTTCCCTTCCAGTGTTATTTATGGCATGTAAAGAAGAAAACCAGCCTTCTAGGTTGGTCTGTGAAGTTCTTTCACACACTAGGTTTATCAAGCAATCCTAAACTCTATTTCCATTCCTTCAATCAATTCAAATACCAAATGTGGATGCACACACATATTGGATCTCAATCCTTGGATTTATCAAAATGTAGCAGAAGCCAGGGATTACATACACACACAAAAATTTACAAATTTCCGAACATTGCCAATGCCAGACCGACTGCTGCAAAAATACCAAAACAAATAGATTGTTGGTATTTCAAAACAAAGACACCAAATCGGATTCAAGGAAATCGTATGCAGGAAAACAAATAGCAGACAGGAGAAAACGTGAGAGATAATAAAATTGTTGAATAGGGGAAAAATTATAACACAAAAACCAAAATGTGAAGGATTCAGATTGTAGGATAGGGGGGATTTTGGAAAAGTTTAGACTCTGAATCCTTTCTTCTTATTGGCTCTCGCGTGAAATTCCCCAATTGGTTTTCCAAAAAATGTTGTGTTCATTCCAATTCGTGAGGGAAGCTGAAATGCTGCCACATGAGGGAAAGGTGGTTGTTTTTGGTGTTTTCTTGCCCAAGAAATTCAAAAAACTATTTTTCCAGAATTGGTGCTCTGCCCAATTCGATTTTCCCCACTCTTCCAATTCCTCCACTCCCTCATCCTTAGGAAAAACCATGCCCCCATTTCATTTATTTGCATTGACATAGTCAGCTTTGGGTTTTTAATTAAAATTGCAATTTAACATGATGTCTAGCTTTTTAATGTTTAGCTAGCATAAAAAATACCGTGGACTAATTTCAATTGTCGAAACATAACACTAAATCGATGGTGGGTATTTTTTCTAGTTCCACACCATGATTATTTACATCATTTATTTAAATGCAATTGGGTCAAAATCGGGGTGTTACACTATTCTATTGATATTCAGTAAAATAATATAAGTAAGGAGATGATAAGATCCAATAGAAATAGGCTCACCATTATGTGATCAAACCAAAAAAGAGAAGGGTTGAATTGTCTTAACCAATACTTAGGTCTGTAGAAAACATACGACTTTTCTGAAACAAAATTGCGCCAAGAGACCACTGAAGTATGAAAAACTAAGAGACTTAGCAAACACATACATAACAGTAGAAGTAATTCTCATGCTAACTACCATGTAATCTTAAAACACAGAGATGATGCAGTATTCTTTATAGAAACAAAAGAAAATAGAAGAAGCCTGAGAGTTATTCCTAGCCTTCAGTGTCTAGGTTGATGGGATTTGAAGGGGTTCCAGCATCCATTCCCTTAGCTACAGTCTCTAGGGCTTCCTTCTCAGCAGTGTTTTCCTCTGCATTATCCTCCACATCTGAGGTGATAATTGTAGTGTAAAGGCATGGTATTGTCTTTCCATATGTTACAATTTTTTTAGAATAGGATTAGTTTCTTGCTTGCTGATGTTAGAAGCAATGATTCCTTAAAATTCCATTATAGTTCAACTAGGCCTATTTAGAATCTCTTCCATTGGATTGATATTGGTTAGATACTTCCAACCTATTCACCATCACATAATCTGGGGATTGAGCTCTCTTCTTCCTAATTCTAGATTCTAGAATCCCACTTGTCTCCTGGTGTGCTCTGAATGATGAAGCTGGTAACCTCTTTGAATGCCCATAATATCCACTCCATATTTTTGTAAGAGATGTTGGTTGCCTAGAATGTCTCTTGCACTCCTCTCTCTTGTTCTCTTATGGGAATCTGGAGCCTCAAACACTAGAAGGGGAAAAGCATATTCCATTCTTCCTTCTATCAAAAACACCGAACATGACTGCTTTGTCACTTTTGTATGCCTTCTTGAACTTGTTCCTTCTCTACCAACCCACTTCCAAGATAAAGAAGTTAGGGAATTACTTCCCTTAATGGATCCATCACATACAGAACTATTTCCAGCAATTGAACTTGTAAGTTTAAAGCAAGTTTAGGGCCCTCTTCTACAATATCTTATGTTAAGGAAAGTTTTAGTAATAATAAGTGAATATTTCTCATCTCCTTCTCATACCTAGAATTATAGAACAAGAAAAATAATTATTAAGTATAAGCATGCCTTAGGATTTCCACTTCCAGAAATTTTATGGAAATACTCTGGAATTCCCCAAAACAGAAACTTCGTTGAATTTATGTGTTCTGGTATTCATCTTAATAATCATTTCACTAGAATTATTGAAATATTCCTCTTTATAAAATCTACATGACATAGCCATAATATGTACGATGTGTATTTTTCTATTCCATGTTTGATTACAATAGGCAAAGATGCATAATTGTAGTGATCATTTTACTTCTCTCTATTTTTGTTGCAAAAGTTTGATTCTTTCATTAGAAAAACAATTTCCAAAAGGAGGGGGTAATGATGCAATGAGTATCATTCATTAGTGGAGACTATCATGATTATTGTACTCATCGTTGTGTATATTGGAGTTTTGGGAGCCATCCAGTTCGGTAACTCATTTGAAGCCTTGCCAAACAAAATGAGGATATTGAATTTCATGGGCAATTCCTTTGGATGTTATGCTTTTGGAGAACATTTGGTTTCTGCTGCTAGAGATGGATATTTAAAAGAGACTAAGTATCTATTGGAATGCAACCCTCGTCTTGCAAAGTATTCAACTTTTTAGTGTTCGAAATTCTCCTCTGCATTATTCAGCAGCTCAAGGACAGAATGAGGTATAGGAAAATTCTCTCTTTATTTCTGGCATTGTCAAGCTATGATAAGTGATGATTAAATGATTATATATTTTAACATGATTTATTCCTGCATATTGTCTCTCTTGCTTGAATATGGGGTTGATGTGAACATTCATAACTATTGTGGTCAGGTGGGTATTGAATTTTTTCCTTTTCTTTTTCTGAAATTTTGTTTATCATCTTTGGATGGTATGATTCACAAATTATCAAAATGAATTCCCAAGCAAGTCAGTTTTGTCTTGTTTAATGAGTTGAAACTTCTCTGCTAGTTGTACCATCAAATCCTATAATGTTTGGGAATCACATAATGGTTTAAACTTGAAGTCAATTATGTCTTGTTTAATAAGTTGTAACGTGTCTTCTAGTAGTTTTGTTAAATCATATAGTGTTAGTTTTTTAACATTAAGCTAGCATTATATTAGGATCTTTACTGAGAGAATAACAAGTACAGCAATCAAACACAAGAACATCATAAGAGACAAGAGACACAAAGAGTTTTCCTCAGGGAAACCATAAAGGAGAAAACCCTGCAACTTTCTCAGAGATAGAATCAACACCAAAACAGTAAAAGCCCCAAAGCAGTAGTCTTCTTCTTCTATATAGTCCCAGTATTTCCTTCCTCACTAATGTGCCACACTTGAGTGAGTGAATGAAGTGTGTTACAAGTGATAAATATAGAGGCTCTCACTCTCTATTTATATTCTTCCGTTCACTTGAAGTGCACTTCATCATGTCGGCCTTACTTAACAATTACTTACTAGAGCTGACATCTCTAGGAGTGTCTAATAACCCTAGTGCCCCACCACTTGTGGGGACTTTGCCACCTCCGACCAATAGGAGGGTAACACAATGGTGGGGACTATTTCCCTGACTTAAAATGACTCACCTAGGGTTGAATTCACTAGGATAGTCTAATAACCCAAGGGCCCCACATCCGTGGGGACTTTAACCCTTTACAAATAGGAGGGTTACCCACAATGACTTGACATGACTTCATTATAGAAACTTCCTGATCAGAACATCGGGGCATGACATGAATCAAATACATCCTGAAATAAACATCAAGTTACAATAGATAAGAAATACAAGTGAATACATTCTGAAGTTACAATTACATCAACACTCCCTCTTAACTAAGAAGGTATTCTCTTGACACAATTTATCAGCACAAGTCTTCTTCTCTGTATCATCTAGGTCATCGTCAGGTCTTCGTCATCTTCAAAGTCGTCTTCATCTTCAAATCATCTTTATCTATAAGTCATCTTCATCTATAAGTCATCTTCACTGGATCTAGATCATCTCTCGATCTCGATCATCATGGAGCATCATAACTAGATCTGGATCATCGCTCGATCTGGATCATCATGGAACATCATCACTGGATCTAGATCATCTCTCGATCTGGATCAACATCGTTGGACTGGATCTGGATCATCACTACTAGATCATCATCACTGGATCTCGATCATCACTCGATCTAGATCATCGTTGGCTATCATCACTGGATCTTGATCATCACTCGATCTAGATCATCCCTGGTGCTATCTCATGATTCTTCTCGTCACAGGAAGTTCTACAGAGCTATCCCTTTTTCATGCTGGTTGTAGGCCTACTATCATGTAGGTCTTTGCCCAGCACTTACATCTGACCTACTTGTCAGAAAGGCACGCCCAACACTTACATCTGATCATATAGGAACCAATCCTATAATCACATCAGAAAGGCCCTGCACTCACATTCACCAGCATGATAGGACATCACATCACTAACATCTGTGAAAAGGATCGGCACTTACATCTGACCTACTCGTCAGAAAGGCACATCCATCGAGACAGGAACACATCCTATCACAGTGATGGAATATTTTAGCACTTACATCTGACCTACCCATTAGAAAGGCACATCCATCCAGACAGGAACACATCCTATCACAGTGATGAAAGGGCTTGCACTCACATCTGATCCTATGAGAACACATCCTAGTAGTCATATCAGAATGGCCCCCAGTCCTCGACTAATCTACCTAGTAACTGACCAGGTGCCTCCATTCTCCTAGAGAATGGAAATTTCCCTTACATCCGACCTGCTCGTTGGAATGGCCAACACTCACATCTGACATGGAAGGAACTATATCCTTTAGCCATGAATAGAATGGTTCATCCCTTACATCTGATCTAGTGGGAACACATCCCTCTATCACATCAGAATGGCTACTCAGTCCTACATTGAGTGATCCTGGTAACTGACCAGGTTTCTCCATTCCTAGAATGGAAATTGCCCTTACATCTTTCCTACTCGATAGAATGGCCAACACTCATATCTGACATGGAAGGAACCAATCCTCTCACCATGACAGAATGGCTCATCCCTTACATCTGACCATGGAAGGAACCAATCCTCTCACCATGTCAGAATGGCTATGGGTCTCATCACTTTCTCTTGGAGGGAACCTCGATCTGGAGAACACCAAGTCTCTCCCTGAAGTACTCGAAATTCACCCTAGCCAATGGCCTCATCAATACATCAGCTATCTATTCCTTTGTCGCAACATACTGGAGCTTCACTGCTCCTCTCTGCACCATATCCTTGATATAGTGATACTTGATCTCGATATGCTTCGACTTGTCATGGAGCACTAGATTCTTTAACAACTTCACGCAACTCTGGTTGTCACAATGTATACAAGTAGCATCCAACTGGAGATCAAATATATCAGACAGTAGCTTCCACAGCCATACTACCTCACAACTAGATGAACAAGCTGCGACATACTCTGCTTTAGCTATACTCAGTGCCACACAGGATTGCTTCCTGCTAAACCAAGAGATCACACCTGATCCCATACTGAAGCAACATCCTGAAGTACTCTTCCTGTCGATGGCACTGCCTGCCCAATTTGAATCAACATAACCCTCTAGGTTAATCTTTTGATTTGCATCATACTTGAGTCCATAATAAACTATACCCCTACATGCTTTGCAACCATCAGGTGAACATGTCACAATGTGTTCACAGCAAAGCAAATATCTGGTCTCAGGTACATCAAGGACCCAATAATTTGACGATACATCGTAGAATCAAGCATCTCATATGAAGCATCAATTAATAGCTTCATGTTCGATTCCATAGGTGTGGTCATGCATTCCATCATCCTGAACCTCTTTAGGATATCTACTGCATACTTTGCTTGTCCAAGGAAGATTCCATCTGCACTTTGCCACACCTCCATACCTAGAACAATAGTGCATCGACACATAACAGGAGTATCACTGGTCTTCCATCTTCAACCTTGAAGCAAAGGTTGGAATCATCTTTACTCTTAGTAAAGCTTAGAGTCATCAGTAATCTATCCATCCTGTCATATCATGTCGAACCTTGGGATCTTCTGTAGTCGCTCCCTCTGAAGCGAAGCATCGTACTCCCTCTGTCTTCTATACTCTATGCACTGAAACATTCTGTACTAAAGTGACAAGTAGTATCCATCTAGGATCATTGGATACCAAGATCCTCTCTTTTGAACTTTTTCAAAAGTTCTTCTCACATCCATCTATGAGCTTGTCATCCTTTATCAACCTTGTAGCAAAGGTTACGATATTCGTCAAGCTCATCATGTATGTGTTATCCCATGGGTGTATTCTAAACTTGTACAAGGCCTTCTTTCATTTGCACACATGATTATGCATGTCATGTGACTTTAATTCTAATAGCTGTAAATGTTTCTTTGTAGTCTATGCCTTTTTTTTGTGAGAAGCCTCATGCTATGAATCTTTCTTTGTATCCCACGATGTTTCCATCTACTGCATGATGGAGCTACGAACTTCTCTTCATGTATTTATATTGCATCCTAGACATCATTCTTCTTGAACTGGTCTTCCATTTCTTCTTGGTTACTTCTTCATGGCTGGAAGGTTCTATATCAATGATGTCATTGTATTCATCATATTATTCTTTGTCTTTGAACTTGTTGCAGATGCAACAATTTTCCCAAAATTCTAAAAAAAATTTGGGACCCTCCTTTGTTTTGGATTAACCTGTTTTTCTTCCCTACTTTGATGCAATGTTTTCTCAGAATGTTTGTTTTAATGCCTGGGTTGCTCTACTTGCTGTCTTGGATAGCCTTTGGAAACTAGCCGAATTGCCGCTATTGAGTGTACTTGTAGCTTGTTGAAATCGGAATTTGTTTTGTTTTGGTTTGCCGCCATTGCGACTGTTTTTAAGTCTTCACCTCCCGATTGCAGAACCTTCCGACTGCCGACCCTTTTGTTTACGGCAGGCATTTTTTACTTGGGCATCAGGCACTCTTTCGATCTTTTATCCTGCCGTTGTGGATGGGCTTTTGATGTCGACTTCCGGTTTTCTCCCGACTTACGTGTTTTTCGACTGCTTTCAAGTTTTAAGTTGGAACCTTTTACCATGTTATTTTCCCCATTCCGGAAGGTTTTCATCTTTCGCACTCCGATCCGAAAGCCTCCCGACGTCCGACGTGTGTAACAAAGTCGAAAGCTTTCAGGATCTTTTCTTCCGACGTTGCGGATGGTTTTGTGCTTTCACCTCCCGATTGGAAAATCGTCCGACGGCCGGTCACCCGATTATTGCCCGCCATACGTGTATACCCGGCTTGGTAGACGTTGTGCCCATCCGCCGTTGTGGAAGGAAGATTGCTCCCAGCATTCGATGCGAAGAACTCTCCAATGCTCGATTTCTTGTCTCCTCGCACGTGTGAGAGTTAATATATACGGGGACGACAGTTTGGTTTTTATATTGTTAATTTTCGTTGCCGAGCGCTGTCGCGGTGAGCACTATCGTGTTGAGCTGTCGTTCTCTAGAGGGAGTGAAGGTCCCCACTGTCGCTGTACCAGCTTCCAGGTGGCAGAAGTAAAGTTCCGACCGTCATCAACTCACCATATTTGTCGAGTTACCAGGTAGGCCCTTTTGGTCATTTTCCCGTTACACTTAAACTATTAATGGTTTTCTCCCATGGTTTGGATGATCCTGGCGGTTTCTCTCATCTAGCTAGGTCTTAAGCTTATATGAGTGAGAATTTTATCTTTTTGACCATAGGGTCCGGGGGGGGTGGTTTAAGCTTCTGAGCAGTTCTGTCTTGTCGCCCTATTTAGTTTACTGCCTCGAGCACATAGGAGTTGAGGGGTTTCAGTGCAGACAGCCGTTATGCCGTCTGCGCCAAACCTCCCTACACAGTCATGATTGGCAGGGGAGAGACAGGTCTGAGGATTGCTTTAAGGTTTTTGGTTGACTATTGTTTCTGTGGTGCATTACCCGGCCTTTAAGCCATAGCCGTTTCATCGACGCGTTTCTGCGCAGCCTCGCCGAACCTTAAATGTTGGACCCATAGTTTTCCGGGGGGGGTAGGTTTTTGAGAGGATTTTGTGGTCTCCAATGTTGTTCCCTCACCACTCGAACCCATCCTGTGTCGCTCGCGCCATCACGCATAGCCCTGTGGTGCTCAGTCACCTAAAACCCTAGCTGGTTAAAGGGGATGTGTCACCATTACATTACGTTAATTGAAAGCAGTGCGGGTAGTGTTTTGTTGGAAGCGTCCTGTCCAAAAAGTGAAAATGATCCCCATAGAAAGAGAAATGCATAATCAAGTTAATGTAACTATTCCGCCGTAAGCCACATGAGTCTTCATTAGTCTTGCATCTGCTGGGATTTATGGTTAGAATGTTGACTGGCACGAGCCTTCGCTATGTTTGCTATCCAATAGAATAATAGTTGAATGTTGCACCTTGCATATGATATACGTGTTTGTTTCAATGTATTGCTATTATGAGAAAAGTGGCATGTTGCAGAATAGTGTAGATTTAATACTGGCGTAAGTATGGTTGATAAGCTTGCTTCATATAGATCAGATCATAGAATGTTGCACCCTAGTCTCAAGGCATTATAGGGATGAACAATGTATACATTTGTTGCACTGAACCTTATCACACTAGGCATAGGATAATAGCACATTGCACAGTAGTGCATGCTGGTTCAATTATTCAGCCCGAAGGGCTTATGTATTAACTTCATTGACTGGTTACAGTCATGATGCACTTGAGAAAGAATAAACTACTGCACAATGTCTGTAAATTCGAATTGCTTAATGTCACAATGTTATACATGGCAGGAGGAACTTACAATGTCTAAAAGGCAGAAGAAGAAGGTCCCTACGGTCGAAGAACAACCAGAAATAGAGGTCGTCACAAAGACTGAATATATATATGAAGATACCCAATGTATTTCTGGTGTGGAGCCTGAGTACAAATGGGGTGACATATACAGATTGATTTCCCGCAGGGAGGTCCCCGACACGGGTCTCGAAGAAGAACCCATCTATGCAAACATAGAAAGAGCCGCCATCATGAAGGTGGCTACCTGACCAGAGCTGTTCCCATGATTTGAGGTGATTAGATGGATTCTACCCCATATAAACACAACCACAATGCTCATAGAAAGTATTGAAGGTCAGGGCTATGCTGCATTTAGCCTAGGATATGTGGCTTTGGCTTATCACCTGCCAGAACCTCAACTCTTTATAACTGATGATTGGCTGGATAACATCATAATGGACCTAGTAGAAACTTTTAAGAGAATGCTTTTGCCGGGAAAGATCTATCGATATAGAGCAACTGGCGAGTATGATATAGTGAGCTTGAGGGCTCCTTACAGATTCATAGCTCTTATGCTAAATAGGATCTTTGGGAGAGCCCATGGTAAACTCTTCAAATTTGAATGGATACCCATTATGTTTCATGTGACAACCCAAGGAAAAATCTTCAATTGGGCTAGCCTGGTGTCAAGCAGTCTTTTTTCTTGCGTGGCCGCAGCCTTGGGAAGAGAATCCAGGAGAAAGTTCGAATTCTATATGAGTTCGATATTGATAAACTGCATACTGTGTAACCAGCCTTTCCCCAGTCTCAGGTGCATCTGGGACAGGGAAAGAAAGCTTGTATATGCCGCTTATAAACCACTGTGGGCTCACCAGTACCACAGCCATTACAGGGAGGTCTGCGAGCAATTCATCATGCCACTATACACTCTTATCTTTCGGAAAGAATGTGATTGTATGTCAGAGGGTGCCATGCAAGTAATATAAGATCATGCAGATTACTTCTTGACCAAAAATGGCATGTATTTTAGAATGTTTGGAGGATCGAAGACACCTTTACTACTACCCAAATATGCAACAGACTATATAGTCCACAAAGAGTCAGTCAGGTAGGTGTTCATTGATGGAATAGGTCATTTCTTGTTCCAACACAAGAAAACTGCATACCCTCTTTTACCATTCAAGCTATGTAGCTACCAGTTTACCAGGGTGAAACAAGCTACCGAATTCACTAAGGAACTAGGGAAGTTCCATTTTGGGGAGATTCCTCAGGCAAAATGATACTTATGGTAAAGTAGCTGAACACTGTAAGGAGCATAAAGTGTTTTTCAAATATACCCGTCATTTCGATAAGGAAGAATCTTTCTTCTGGAATGCCCCAAACATGACATCACTAAACAGAAGGTTCAAGCCAAAGAACCCCACCAAAGGTGAAAAAGGGGCTGAGCAAGCCAAAGCTGAGCAAGCCAGAGCTGAAGGAGAGGCCAAGAAGAGATAGGAAGAGGCCCAAAAACTAGCACAGGAAGCTATAGAATGGCTTCATAGCGAGGAAGAAGGAAAGAGGAAAGCTGCCCAAGAAGCAGCTAAGAAAGCGCAAGAAGCAGTTAAAGAGGCTGAAGAAGTAGCTAGACTGGCAGCTGAAGAAGCAAAAAGAAAGCTGGATGAAGAGCTCCAAAAGCAGGAGGCTGATAGAATGAACTTGACACAACAGTCAGCTTCTGAAACACCAGTAGGGCAGATCCAGGAGGAGAAAAACCCAGAGTTACAGACCTTGCAAGTACTTGTTGCTAGCACCATTGCGACCCCTACTCTCCAACTAGTACCTTTCACTCAGAAAAAAGGTGAATAAGTCCTCGACTTCAGCACTGTCTATTATGATAGAGATACCAAGCGAATAATGAAGAGGAGAGAAAGAAAGGTAGAGGCAGAAGGAATGGTTGGCAAAATGATAACATATAAAGCTGTTATGATAGGGACAGACGTAGATCCAAGGCTTACCATAAGGGCCGGGACTGCAGTACTACATGCTTCAAAGGATAACATAGACAAGATGATGATTGAACTGGATTCATACAAGAAATCTTCTGCTTAGCTAAAGGATACATTGAGAAAAGAGACGGAAGAGGGCAACAGACTAAAGTGAAAGTTTGAGCACTTACAAAAGGAAATGAAGACTGTTGAAGCTGAACTGCAGGTCCTCCATGAAGAAATACAGGCCCAGAAGACTACATAGGAACACTTGGAGCAAGTGCAAGTAGAAGATCAGGGGTTGAAGAAGGAGAAGGAGCAGTTACTGTCAAAGGTGATAGAGCTGGAAGAGCAGCAGAAGATCATCTATGAGGCAAATGATTCACAGATCCAAGAACTGAAAGAGCAGTTAGCGTCTCTGACTGCTGGCCTAGAGGCAGCCAAGGAATAACAAGTCGATCTGCAGCCATTCAAAGAATATATCCTGGCTCAGAAGGCTAAAATGCTACGGCTGCAAACCGCTTTGGAAGAATATAGGTGCAAAGTCCTTCAGATTGATAGCCAGTTGGAAGAGATCATGGAAACTTCTTCCTACTTCGTAGACCAGTCTCAGGATGTTCTAGAGGTTTTAAATGCCAGAATGGAAAGATTGGAAAGCAATGCAGAGGTGCCAGCAGAACTACCAGCCAAAGACCAGCATGCCCTCAAAAGAGATCACGACTTCATAGAATTCGTTGTTAGCACTACTGAAGATTTCAAGAAAGCTGTCAAAAAGGCGCAAGGAGCATGCTCAGAATACTACAAAAGGCTCCTTAATACGTACAACCGATGTCAGATAGCGGCTGAGCATAGGCTTGAAGAGTTCCCTGACCATGAGGCCTTTGTAGAATTATTACAGAGTAGATATCAAGATGCAAAAGCCAGAACGCAACAGATTAAAGCCATTGATGACCTAGTGCTAAAGAATGAAGTAAGCCACGCAGCCGTTAGCATGCAGTTCCTAGAAGATCATCTTCGATTGAGCCCAGCAAGGATCGAGGCCATCAGGAACCAAGTTGAAAATTTTGAAATCAACATTCAGTTCCTAGAGTCGTGCACATTTGAAGGCATTGTGACTGAAGCAGCAGCATGGAAGAAGTTCTTAGATAGCCAGGCGGGACCCTCCTCATAAAGGACCGGTCAACTTTGTAATTATTTAATAATTTTGTAAAATATTTTTGAGGAATGAAGAGTTGGGAAAGCAAAAGGTTGGGAAGCCCAAAGGTCACTTTGGGCAGCCCAAACATTTTGACCTTTTGTATAAAAGTAGGAAGCATAGAAGAAGAAAGGGATTTTTTCCCCAGTAAGACTGGTGATGACGTATTGGAAGAAGAACTACTTCCTTTTGCAATAAAAATTTACAATTTGCCTGTTGAAAGAAGATCAGTGGAGTTTCAAATGTTTGGCCATGGATAGTCGAAAGATGAACTACTTTGTTTTTCAACATTGTGTCCATGAATCATGAGATCATTCTAACTTGATGACCTATGTCTTTGTTTAGATGATTTCTAATTTATTTCATGAAATAACCACCATGAGTAATGGATGCTTATCATCGAACAATTAGCTATTTGGTTGTGGAAATATATTTCATTGTTTATGCTTGTAAAAGTAAATGTCAGCTATCTTTAATTGCTTTTATCATGTGTGCACATTCACATTACTCATACTTATTAAATACAATCCGGCTCCCCGGGGATAGGTAGATAGAGATAGATGGATAGATAGATAGCTAGGTTAGTGCATAGATGCATGTGTGATTCAGATGCTGGTGAGCCTAAGACAAGAGGTAAGAACCCGCGCATTACATTGTGACTGCTCCCTGCATTCTTCACCACCCTGCATGTTTAGTTCATTTCTTGCATATCATTCTTAAGTTAAAATACAAATTCCGGTGGACCGGGCCGCAACCGGTAAAGCCTTTGTTTGTGTTTGACCTACGGTAGCCATACCGCAAAACCGGATGGATTCCCTATACCAAACAATAAACGGGCTAGTTGGGAACGTTTATTGGGGAGAATCCCTTTCTGTTGTCGCCTACGATTTTCCAAGCCTCAACAATTCTGGCGCTAGAAGGAGGGCCACCAGTAAACGACTGGCCGTGGAACTTAATTTCTCGAGACTATCCTACCAGCAGATGTTTTGAAACTTTCGACCGAACCCAAAGATTTATAGATTCTAGACGGTTTTTCCCAGTGGCTTATTCGTTTACCTTTGCTCATGGCTGGTAATCAACCCAACCCTTTGCCGGCATGGAGAGCTAGGTCTCCCTTGAACCTAACTCCTCCTTTGCATAATCTACCTCAAGCCTTTGACAAGCTCTTGCCTAAGTTTGACCCTGAGGAAATGTTTTCTGTAGATGATCACCTTCAAAGCTTCTACCTAGCATTAGAAGGGCTAAGGGCCGGGGAGTATGAAGATGTGGTCTGCAGGCTGTTTCCGCACACTCTGAAGGGAGCGGCAACTTCTTGGTATTTCAGTCTACCTGCAAACTCCATTCCTGACTGGGACACCTTTGAAAGAGTTTTCAGAAGCAAATATACAACCCTAAAAACGCATGCCTCATTGATGAAAGATCTTGGTCACTTAAGAAAAGAGAAGAATGAAAAGGTACATACTTTCACTCAGATATTTTCAATGTACCTAAAAAACTTTTCTGCAGTTGACAGACCTTCAGACAAGGTTTTAATTGAGTATTACACCTCAGCCCTGGGGCCTGAACTGGCCATGTTTTACAAGATGAAAGTCAAGCCTACACTGGTAGAGACTTATGAAGAGGCTGAAAGGGTAGAGGCTGAAATTGAGAGTGTAGAAGATTATCCTATTTCACTTGAAGATAAGATTACTACGGGAAGAATCTCATTGCTGTCAAAACCTAGAGAAAATCCACCACATGATTATCAAGGAATGATGAAAATACTCCAGAAACTATCCAACCGAATAATAGATCTGGAAAGGGAAAGGGACATTCAGAAAGCCTGTAAGCCTCACTATCCGAAAAGAGAGAACAATGACCAATGGCAAGTTCCTCCTCCCAATTCAGCATCAATAAACATAACAGAAGTGGGAGGGGATAATTTCTGTACCTTTCACCAACAACCTCATTCTGAGAAGAAGTGTCCTCAATGGTTACATCCAATGACATTGGTGATGAACAAGTTGTTGGATCCTAAATTGATTAAGGACAGTGGTGAGGAAGAAAAGGAGAAACAGATCATAAGAAAACCAGAGGATGATACTATGTTCTCATGGAATGGTATTTCACTGTTTGACAATGAAGATAATGCTCCTAAATCCGAATGCACATCTACAAATACTAAGGACATAAGTGTCATAGGCCAAGACGATGTAATATTTTCTAAAATCAACAATGTGCCGGAGAATGGTAAGAAAATAGACGAGGAAAAAAATCCTAAGAACCATACCCTCAACTAGAGGACAGATCTAGTCACTAAGACTGTCAAACCTGTAGAAGAACAGATAGGGGTTAGTGGAAAAAACTTTGATGAAACTCAAGAGCTAACCAAGGATATACCCACTCATAACCAACTAGGAGAAGAAGACCAAGAACCAGGTTGGAAAGAAAACCTTGACACCCCGCCTTTTCTTTTGACTATGGAAATGCTGAATTATAATATGCATAACTGCTTGGTGGACTCCGGAGCAGCAGTGAATGTGATGCCCCTTGAGATTTGTAAAAATATCAACGGACCGCTAGAATCCACACCTCGTGAAGTAACTCAATTAGATCGCACAGGTGTTGAGGTGGTGGGAGAAATGAAGAATGTCCTCATTCATTTGGTTGCAAACAACAAGATATGTCAATTCATTGACATTATGGTGGCTGACATACCAAGGGGATATGGGCTCATTCTCAACCGAGATTGGGCTACCAGGTTGAAAGGTTATTTTGCTTCTGATTGGTCTCATCTGTTGTTGCCTCTCAAAGGTACCCCAAATATAATAAAGATTCTGAGAGAACCATACATGAAGCATACTGTCACTAAGTTAGGAGAAGGAAATGAGTCTGCTGATTCTATATTGGGAAACTACCTAACTGAGCTTAAGCTAAGACATCATTCCTCAAAAGGGGCCAGTTCTATGATGGACACTCAGCCTGAACTCCTTCAACCCCCTCAGGCTGAAAGTGATGATTGCAGGATATTAGATATGGGTTCCATTTCAATAACATCACAATTATACCATGGCTAGATGACTCATGTCTAAAAGATCCAACTCATTCCTTAGCTCGCTAGTTTTAAAGATTTCTTGGAATAGGCAAATTTTTTGTTTTCTCTCTCCTGTTGTACATAAATAAATTGTTTTGTTTCCTAATACTAGGTGCTGTTTTCTCACTTTAATGCTCTGATTATTTACTTTGATATCTTTTCTTTTGATTTTGAATAAAGAGGCAAACTTTTGGTTGCAATGGAAGCGTCAGGGTTCTTTATTAACTAAAATATTGAGTGTAAGACTGTGCTTTAAAGCATAGAATGTCTTCTAGTAACCGTATTCCTAACTGGCATGCATTTATTGAAGTCTTACTTAACCCCTGTAAATAACACAAAAGTAAAAAAGGTCTGAGGTACTATTTCGAGGCTCCATCCATTTCACATCTTAAATACCCAAGGCCGTGACAGCAAAATACCCATAGAAAGGAAGCAGAGTGAAACAATATATCATACATAAATGATCCCATGCCATAATGTCAGAAAAGATAAAATCTATCAAGAGTCAAAACTCTTGAAAAGAATAAGACATACCAAAGCAAAGCTCAACAAGTATGAAATACTAAATGGCCGCAAGATCCTCTTTGTCCATGAATTAAAATATGAAGTATCTTGTTCACACAAAAGGACACTATGGGATAGAGGATCCTGAATTAAAATTCAGTAAGAAAGGCCTGCAGGAGGACTCATATTAAAAGAACTAAAATTCAAATAGCAAAAAAAGTGCAAATTGGCATGGGAATGAGGAAGAAAAGGATGATATTGTTTACTCTCTGTTACAATCCTGTGGTGCCTGAGCTGTAACTACCGAAGGGTAGGAAAAAATAAACCTCACATACTTGGCCTCAAAAGAGTTATTCAGACTGGCAATATCTCTATGTTACCTTTTCCCCAAAGAATAGACTACTTCTCAATGGTTTAAATGCTTGAATTGGCCAGCCCGGGGATAAAGACATCTAGAATATTTCAACTTATTCAGATGGTCGTGCACTGGGAAAAGAGTTAATTCAGAAATCTGGGGTTCACCAGGTAGTCGCCAATTGTTGCAGCTACAACAATTTTCCCAAAATTCTAAAAAAAAATTGGGACCCTCCTTTGTTTTGGATTAGCCTGTTTTTCTTCCCTACTTTGATGGAATGTTTTCTCAGAATGTTTGTTTTAACGCCTGGGTTGCTCTACTTGCTGTCTTGGAGATCCTTTGGAAACTAGCTGGATTGCCGCTGTTGAGTGTACTTGTAGCTTGTTGAAATCAGAAGTTGTTTTGTTTTGGTTTGCCGTCGTTGCGGCTATTTTTAAGTCTTCACCTCCCGATTGCAGAACCTTCTGACTGTCGAACCTTTTATTTATGGCGGGCATTTTTTGATTGGGCATCGGGCGCTCTTTCGATCTTTTATCCCGCCGTTGTGGATGGGATTTTGATGTCAACTTCCGGTTTTCTCCCGACTTACGTGTTTTTCGACTGCTTTCAAGTTTTAAGTCGGAACCTTTTACCATGTTATTTTCCCCATTCCGGAAGGTTTTGAGCTTCCTCCCTCTGATCCGAAAGCCTCCCGACATTCGACGCGTGTAACAAAGTTAGAAGCTTTCAGGATCTTTTCTTTCGCTGTTGCGGATGGTTTTGTGCTTTCACCTCCCGATTGGAAAATCGTCCGACGGTCGATCACCCGATTATTTCCCGCCATACATGTATACCTGGCTTGGTAGACGTTGTGCCCCTCCGCCGTTGTGGAAGGCAGATTGCTCCCGGCATCTGATGCAAAGAACTCTCCGATGCCCGATTTCTTTTCTCCTCGCACGTGTGAGAGTTTATATATACGGGGACGACAGTTTGGTTTTTATATTGTTAATTTTCACTGCTGAGCGCTGTCGCGGTGAGCACTATCGCTTTGAGTTGTCATTTTCTAGAGGGAGTGAAGGTCCCTGCTGTCACTGTACCAGCTTCCAGGTGGCAGAAGTAAATTTTTGATCGTCATCAACTCACCATATTTTCCGAGTTACCAGGTAGGCCCTTTTGGTCGTTTTCCCGTTACACTTAAACTATTAATGGTTTTCTCCCGTGGTTTGGATGAGCTCGACGGTTTCTCTCATCCAGCTAGGTCTTAAGCTTATATGAGTGGGAATTTTATCTTTTTTACCATAGGGGGGGGGGGGCGGTTTAAGATCCTGAGCAGTTCTTTCTTGTCGCCCTATTTATTTTACTGCCTCGAGCGCATAGGGGTTGAGGGGTTTTGGAGCAGACGGCTGTTACGCCGTCTGCGCCAAACCTCCCTACACAGTCATGATAGACAGGGGAGAGATAGGTCTGAGGATTTATTTAAGGGTTTTTGTCGACAGTTGTTTCTGTGGTGCGTTACCCGGCCTTTAAGCCATAGCCGTTTCACCGACACGTTTCTGCGTCGCCTCGCTAAATCTTAAATGTTGGACCCATAGTTTGTCGGGGCGGGATAGGTTTTTGAGAGGATTTCATGGTCGCCAATGTTGTTCCCTCACCACTCGAACCCAGCATGTGTCGCTTGCGCCATCACGCATAGCCCTATGGTGCTCAGTCGCCTAAAACCCTAGCTGGTTAAAGGGGATGTGTCGCCATTACATTACGTTAATTGAAAGTAGTGCGGGTAGTGTTTTGTTGGAAGCGTCCTGTGCAGAAAGTGAAAATGATCCCCGTAGAAAGCGAAATGCATAATCAAGTTAATGTAACTATTTTACCGTAAGCCACATGAGTCTTCATTAGTCTTGCATCTGCTGGGCTTTATGGTTAAAATGTTGACTGGCACGAGCCTTCGCTATGTTTTCTATGCAATAGAATAATAGCTGAATGTTGCACCTTGCATATGATATGCGTGTTTGTTTCAATGTATTACTATTATGAGAAAAGTGGCATGTTGTAGAATAGTGTAGATTTAATACTGGCGTAAGTATGGTTGATAAGCTTGCTTCATATAGATCAAATCATAGAATGTTGCACCCTAGTCTCAAGGCATTATAGGGCTGAACAATGTATACATTTGTTGCACTGAACCTTATCATACTAGGCATAGGATAATAGCACATTGCACAGTATTGCATGCTAGTTCAATTATTCATCCTGAAGGGCTTATGTCTTAACTTCATTGACTGGTTACAGTCATGATGCACTTGAGAAAGAATAAACTGTTGCACAATGTCTGCAAATTTGAATTGCTTAATGTCACAATGTTATACATGGCAGGAGGAACTTACAATGTCTAAAAGGCAGAAGAAGAAGGCCCCTACAGTCGAAGAACAACCAGAAATAGAGGTCGTCACAGAGACTGAATATATATATGAAGATACCCAATGTATTTCTGGTGTGGAGCTTGAGTACAAATGGGGTGACATATATAGATTGATTTCCCGTAGGGAGGTCCCCGACACGGGTCTCGAAGAAGAACCCATCTATGCAAACATAGAAAGCACCGCCATCATGAAGGTGGCTACCCGACCAGAGCTGTTCCCATGCTCTGAAGTGATTAGATGGATTTTGCCCCATATAAACACAACCACAATTCTCATAGCAAATGTTGAAGGCCAGGGCTACGCTGCATTTATCCTAGGATATGTGGCTTTGGCTTATCACCTGCCAGAACCTCAACTCTTCATAACTGATGATTGGCTGGATAACATCAGAATGGACCTAGTAGAAACTATGAAGAGAATTCTTTTGCCGTGAAAGCTCTATCGATATAGAGCAACTGACGAGTATGATAGAGTGAGCTTGAGGGCTCCTTATAGATTTATAGCTCTTATGCTAAATAGGATCTTTGGGAGATCCCATGGTAAACTCTTCAAATTTGAATGGATACCCATTATGTTTCATGTGGAAACCCAAGGAACAATCTTCAATTGGGCTAGCCTGGTGTCAAGCAGTATTTCTTCTTGCGTGGTCGTAGCCTTGGGAGGAGAATCCAGGAGAAAGTCTGAATTCTATATGAGTTCGATATTGATAGACTGCATACTATGTAACCAGCCTTTCCTTGGTCTCAGGTGCATCTGGGACAGGGAAATAATGCCTGTATATGCCGCTTATAAACCACTGTGGGCTCACCAGTGCCACAACCATTACAGGGAGGTCTGCAAGCAATACATCATGCCACTCTACACTCTTATATTTTGGAAAGATTGTGACTGTATGTCAGAGGGTTCCATGCAAGTAATAGAAGAGCATGCAGATTACTTCTTGACCGAAAATGGCATGTATTTTAGAATGTTTGGAGGATCAAAGACACCTTTATTGCTACCCAAATATGGAACAGACTATATAGTCGACAAAGAAGTGGTCAGGCAGGTGTTCATTGATGGAATAGGTCATTTCTTGTTCCAACACAAGAAAAATGCATACCCTCTTTTACCATTCAAGCTAGGTAACTACCAGTTTACCAAGGTGAAACAAGCTACCGAATTCACGGAGGAACTAGGGAAGTTCCATTTTGGGGAGATGCCTTTTAGGAGAAATGATACTTATGGTAAAGTAGCTGAACACTATAAGGAGGATAAAGTGTTTTTCAAATATACCCATCATTTCAATAAGGAAGAATCTGTCTTCCGGAATGCCCTAAAAATGACGACACTAAACAGAAGGTTCAAGCCAAAGAACCCTACCAAAGGTGAAAAAGGGGCTGAGCAAGCCAGAGCTGAAGAAGAGGCCAAGAAGAGACAGGAAGAGGCCCAGAAACTAACACAGGAAGCTGCAGAATGGCTTCATAGTGAGGAAGAAGGAAAGAGGAAAGCTGCCCAAGAAGCAGCTGAGAAAGTGCAAGAAGTAGCTAAAGAGGATGAAGAAGTAGCTAGACTAGCAGCCGAAGAAGTAAAAAAAAAGCTGGATGAAGAGCTCCAAAAGTAGGAAGCTGATAGAATGAACTTGACACAACAGTCAGCTTCTGAAACACCAGCAGGGCAGATCTAGGAGGAGGAAAACCCAGAGGTACAGACCTTGCAAGTACTTGCTTCTAGCACCCTTGCGACCCCTATGCTCCAGCTAGTACCTTTCACTCAGAAAAAAGGTGAAGAAGTCCCTGACTTTAGCACTGTCTATTATGATAGAGCTACCAAGCAAATAATGAAGAGGAAAGAAAGAAAGGTAGAGGCAGAAGGAATGGCTGGCAAAATGATAACAGATAAAGCTGTTATGATAGGGACATACGTAGATCCAAGGCTTCCCATAAGGTCCGGGACTGCAGTACTACATGCTTTAGAGGATAACATAGACAAGATGATGGTTGAACTGGATTCATACAAGAAATATTCTGCTCAGCTGAAGGATACATTGAGAAAAGAGAGGGAAGAGGGAAACAGACAAAAGCGCAAGTTTGAGCACTTACAAAAGGAAATGAAGACTGCTGAAGCTAATTTGGAGGTCCTCCATGAAGAAAGATAGGCCTAGAAGACTACATAGGAACGCCTGGAGCAAGTACAAGTAGAAGATCAGGGGTTGAAGAAGGAGAAGGAGCAGTTACTGTCAAAGGTGATAGAGCTGGAAGAGAAGCAGAAGATCATCTATGAGGCAAATGATTCACAGATCCAAGAACTGAAAGAGCAGCTAGCATCTCTGACTGCTGGCCTGGAAGCAGCCAAGGAACAACAAGTCAATCTGCAGCCATTCAAAGAATATATCCTGGCTCAAAAGGCTAAAATGCTACGGCTGCAAACTGCTCTGGAAGAAGATAGGTGAAAATTCCTTCAGATTGATACCTGGTTGGAAGAGATCATGGAAAATTCTTCCTACTTCATAGACTGGTCTCAGGATGTTCTAGAGGTTTTAAATGCCAGAATGGCAAGATTGGAAAGCAATGCAGAGGTGCCAGCAGAACTACCAGCCAAAGACTAGCACGCCCTCAAAAGAGATCACGACCTCATAGAATTCGTTGTTAGCACTACTGAAGATTTCAAGAAATCCGTCAAAAAGGCGCAGGGAGCATGCTCAGAATACTACAGAAGGCTCCTTAATACGTACAACTGATGTCAAATAGCGGCTAAGCATAGGCTTGAAGAGTTCCCTAACCATGAGGCCTTTGTAGAAATATTGCATAGTAGATATCAAGATGCAGAAGCCAGAACGCAACAGATTAAAGCCATCGATGACCTAGTGCTAAAGAATGAAGTAAGCCACGCAGCCGTTAGCATACAGTTCCTAGAAGATCAGCTTCGGTTGAGCCCAGCAAGGATCGAGGCCATTAGGAACCAAGTTGAAAAGTTTGAAATCAACATTCTGTTCCTAGAGCCGTGCACATTTGAAGGCATTGCGGCTGAACCAGCAGCGTGGAAGAAGTTCTTAGATAGCCAGGCGAGACCCTCCTCATAAAGGACCGGTCAACTTTGTAATAATTTAATAATTTTGTAAAAGCTTTTTGAGGAATGAAGCATTGGGAAAGCAAAAGGTTGGGAAGCCCAAAGGTCACTTTGGGCAGCCCAACCATTTTGACCTTTTGTATAAAAGTAGGAAGCGTAGAAGAAGAAAAGGATTTTTTCCCTAGTAAGACTAGTGATGACGTATTGTAAGAAGAACTACTTCCTTTTGCAATAAAAATTTACAGTTTGCCTGGTTAAAGAAGATCGGTGGAGTTTCAAATGTTTGGCCATGGATATTCGAAAGATGAACTACTTTGTTTTTCAGCATTGTGTCCATGAATCGTGAGATCGTTCTAACTTGATGACCTATGTCTTTGTTTAGATGATTTCTGATTTATTTCCTGAAATAACCACCATGAGTAATGGATGCTTATCATCGAACAATTAGCTATATGGTTGTGGAAATATCTTTCATTGTTCATGCTTGTAAAAGTAAATGTCAGCTATCTGTAATTGCTTTTATCATGTGTGCACATTCACATTACTCATACTTATTAAATACAATCCGGCTCCCCGGGGATAGGTAGATAGAGATAGATGGATAGATAGATAGCTAGGTTAGTGCATAGATGCATGTGTGATTCAGATGCTGGTGAGCCTAAGACGAGAGGTAAGAACCTACACATCACATTGTGACTGCTCCCTGCATTCTTCACCACCCTGTATGTTTAGTTCATTTCTTGCATATCATTCTTAAGTTAAAATACAAATTCCAGTGGACTAGGATGCAACTGGTAAAGCCTTTGTTTGTGTTTGACCTACGGTAGCCGAACTGCAAAACCGGACGGATTCCCTATACCAAAAAATCAAAGGGCTAGTTGGGAACGTTGATTGGGGAGAATCCCTTTCTGTTGTCGCCTGCGATTTTCTAGGCCTCAACAGAACTGTCGTCTCTTGTTCTTCAGAACAAGTCTTCATTCTTTTTTGCTTGTAGGTGATTATGTATGCGATCTTTCCTACAAGTCAAATGAATTTGTATGGTTAGAAACATTTCATAAGGGATATTCATACTGGCAAATTATTATGCATAAATATGTGATCATGCAGCTACTTTAACCAATACAACATTCATCCATATCTCACTAAAACTTTCTAGATGCCTTCCATCTCTACCAGGACAACATTGAGATTATGCACTAATCCAATATGTCAGCAAAGAGGTTTCATTCTAGATAAGTAGCAATGGAGATTTGTAAAGCACCAGGAGCTACTTACCCATCTCATGCATATTAGTAGTATACTGTTGTTAAAGCAAACATCCTATCATGCATAATGCATCAACTGAATATAAACAAATGCATAACAAAACAATATCATGAAATGAAAATTGAATACTTATCTTTATTTGTTTCGAGGGTAGACTCCTTCTTGAGCCTCTAGCTTCATCGTCTTCTTCATTCATGATAGCATCATTTCTTATCCAAATGCTAAGAAGGATAAGAGGTGCTTCAAGGGTTCAAATCTTCATATTCCTCATCGCTTGGGAGATCTTCTTTGGATGGTAAGAGGTTGATCTTCAGTTGCTCCCATATTCTCTTCTCTTCTTATGATTTGAGCTTCTTCATATTCCTCATCTTTTGGATGGTAAGAGCTTGATCTTCTGTTGCTCCCACCTTCTCTTCTCGAGCTTCTTCTTCTTGTGAGTTCTCTTCACATAGTCTATTGAAAGCAATCACTTTCTTCTGGCACACATTCCTCACATGAATGAATCCCATGATCCTGGGACACCATTCAAGGTGGCCATCACCACTTCTGCATTCTTCACTTCTTCTTTTGCCACTTCAAGTTGTTCTTGATTTGAGAAACTCTTATGACTGCATGGTCTCTGCATTCTAGATCTTCACATTCTTCAACTAGTTTCTTAAGGTCATATTTTGATTTCTGTTCTTCCCTTCAAATAGCTTGGTCAAGGAATCAAAAAATCATCGGTGTCTTTAGGGAGACACTTGTAATACAAGTTGATTCATGACTGAATCAGCAATTATCTTCTTGGCCTTGACCAAGTTCTCTTTGTGTAAGGCTTCTAGCCTCATCTCCCTCTGAAACTGGAACCTCTCTACTCATGTAGGTGTCCAATCCATTTTCTTCAGAGAGATCAAATACTTCTATGCTTGGAAGTTTTCAACTTCACCAAGCTTATCATCAAGCTGATGTGATAGATCACTTTGAAATGAGAACCTCAAATGAAAATAGCAAAGGATTAGATCTTATCGATTTGAGGTGTCTGTCTTGGTTCCGGAGCTGTCTGATCTAGGGTTTGCCACAGAAACCCTAATTTTCAAAACTTGGAATATTTTAGATCTAATTGGATAGACAGATATATCTCTTCAAATAGAGTTGTCCAATGTACTCCTTTTCTAAAAACAGTGGAGGGAAGCTCCCGGAACAGGAAGCCCTAATTTTCCAATTTCTTTTGTAGAAATTCCTGTAACTGTTTGTGTGATATCTATGAAATTTATCCTCCTCTGTGTCTGAAATTTCTCACTGAGGTAGCCTCACATGTCCCTGATCCAAGAACATAGGTTTCATCAGAATTGGTTTCAAAATTTTGGATTTATGATCCTTTTCCCAAGGTGACCTGTTACAGGACTGTTTAGAATAGTGAAGTTGTACGGCATGCCATGTGTCCCTGGATGATCGTCTGAGTCTGATATTAGGACCACCGAAATTAAATTCTGTTAGATTTCTGGAACATCTTCAGGAATTCCATTTGGACCTCTGTAGCCCAAGATATTGCAATTCTTCTCAGGTGTCCTGTTTAAGGATGAATTCTGGAAGAGGCTGGAACCATAACTTGGAGGGATCATATATCCCATAATATAGCAAATATGAGGCTGAGTTAATAAGGATTTTATACTTGGTCCTTGCAATTTTTATCTTCTGAGACATCGCCAAACTCGGAATATAGCGAATGTACCAAACTTTATCAGTTTTAGTATTTAGGGTTTTTTCTAGCTCAGGGTCAAACTAGGGTTTGACTTTCCCGTAGTTTCACCCTACCAAATTTCTTTATCCAGGTCTCTAAAATTTGGTTTTGATGAGGAGAACAATCCTATGCTGGTCTCACTCAAAAATTCCTCTTCTGTAAAAATCCCTAATTTCCATATCGGAACTGAAAATGCTTGAAATTGAATTCCGCTTCGACAGAAAGATGCACCCTTCAATGGAGAGCCATCCTAGCATACTTTTGCAAATGGATTTTGGAGAGAGACCCAAAAATTAAGAAGCCCTAGCTTCTGCAGCTGCACAATGTCTTCTTCTCAGGTTAGCTCTGATTCCATGTTAGTTTTTCAACATTAAGCTAGCATTATATTAGGATCTTTACTGAGAGAATAACAAGTACAACAATCAAACACAAGCACATCACAAGAGACAAGAGACACAAAGAGTTTTCCTTGGGGAAACCATAAAGGAGAAAACCCCGCAACTTCCTTTGAGATAGAATCAACACCAAAATAGTAAAATCCCCAAAGCAGTAGTCTTCTTCTTCTGTCTAGTCCCAGTATTTCCTTCCTCACTAATGCGCCACACTTGAGTGAGTGAATGAAGTGTGTTACAAGTGATAAATAGAGAGGCTCTCACTCTCTATTTATATTCTTTCGTTCAATTGAAGTGCACTCCATCATGTCAGCCTTACTTAACAATTACTTACTAGAGCCGACATCTCTAGGAGTGTCTAATAACCCTAGTGCCCCACCACTTGTGGGGACTTTGCCTCCTCCGGCCAATAGGAGGGTAACACAATGGTGGGGACTATTTCCCCGACTTACAATGACTCACCTAGGGTTGAATTCACTAGGATATTCTAATAACCCAAGGGCCCCACAACTGTGGGAACTTTAACCCTTAGAAATAGGAGGGTTACCCACAATGACTTGACATGACTTCATTATAGAAACTTCCCAATCAAAACATCGCGGCATGACATGACTCAAATACATCCCGGAATAAACATCAGGTTACAATAGATAAGAAATACAAGTGAATACATTCTGAAGTTACAATTACATCAACATATAGATGTTTGGGGATCGCTTAGTGGTTATGTAACACATCCAGTATTTTTTTAAGGAATTGCTTACACAACATGGTACACAAGTTGTGGTTTATGCATAAGGATCTACTGCAATGCATAATTTTGGATATGATAATTTTGTTTCATTTCAAGATATTTTTTCATGCAACCATGGATATTATGGCAATTGGCATGGTTTACTCAAAAGTTAACTTGTGAAATAGATATTGATTCAATAACTTGGCTCAAATTAAAGTCAAATTCCTATTTATCCATGGTATTAAACAACCTCAGGGCCATTTCAGATTGATCCATAAATTAATATAAGTTATGTACTAGAAACTAGCAGTTTTGACTGAGCTCTGTTATGGTTTTCAGTTAAAGTTAACTGATTTTTTACTATATCATGCACATTTTGATTTTTCATTAAAAGGACCTTGCAAGGTCCTTTTGACCTGTTAGAAGGACAAAGATACATCCAACCGATATATAATGATGGCCAGGCTAACTACCTCTATCAAATCTACAATTTTATTGCACTACAAGAGGACTACATCAATCCAACAGCAGATGGGAACCTAATGTGGAAGAGTGCTAGTTCCTGCACATCCGACTCGGGGAAATCTTTGGAGAATTGGAAGAACATACTACATGAAGTATCTATGAGGAGATGCACGAGAGTTACTAGGTACATGCAATGGGTGGAGAATGAGCTGCGTGAGTTACCCACCTATGAGGGTTTACCTAACCTTGTGACCTTCTTAAACGAGTTTTAAGGACTTGTAATGGAATCTTAGCGCTTGTCCACACTGGATCATGTCGTAAAATCTACGCTCGCTAGATGGTGGGGCACGCATAAGAAGTCTATAACAAATTTACCATAGTGCATAATATTGATGGAAGTCAGATTCGAAGAAGAGGTCACCCTAGTAAACCATAAGTATTCGAGGTTAGCAAAACCTGTGGAACATTTTAATCATTTTCACATCACATTTGCAGAATACCCGAGGCAAGAGTGGGTACATCATTTCATACATACATTGGAAATGACACCTAGAACCTGGTATACATCTATGGAATTGTGACAAGAAACCCAAGACTAGGAAGGGATCGCTAAGCAATTTGCACATACATTTGAATTTGCTGATGAGAACTGTATAGTTGATGCTGCACACTTATATCTGATGATGTGGGAACACATCCTGCAATCACATCAGAATGGATCTACACTAATCATATGGGAACACATCCCACCATCACATCAGAATGTATATGCATTGATCATGTGGGAACACATCCCACAATCACATCAGAATGTATCTACACTGATCATGTAGGAACAAATCCCACAATCACATCAGAATGTATCTACACTTACATCTGACCATGGAAGAGATCGATCCTCTCACGATATCATAAATGCACAACACTTATATCTGACCATGGAAGGCCCCACCTACCACCATGTGAGAAATCCTCACAAACTCATCACTTCCTCTTGGAAAGAACCTCGATTTGGTGAACACCAAGCTTTTTCCTAAAGTACTCAAACTTCACTCTGGCCATTTCTAGCATAGAATCATATCAGGGATGATTATATCCAAGGATAACTTGTGAGCTTTGCCAGGATTGATTACATCTGAGGAAAACCTATAGGACCGTTTACATCTAAGCCACCTACGAGCTTCGTGAGGATTTTTTGCTCAGACAACCTATCTCACCGACTATGCTATAACTCCCTCTTTCGAGAGATATTGATCTAGATCACATACTAGAGCTTCACTACTCCTCTTTGTATCATACACAAATTCAAGTCAGATCAATCAAATCAAATAGTATTTTTTCAAAAGAAACATACTAGCTCTCAAATATCCAAGCAAGTGGCAACATATTTTGCCTCAGCTATACTCAGTTCCACGCAAGACTACTTCTTGCTACACTAAGAAATCACACCTGATCTCATACTAAATTAGCACCCCAAAGTGCTCTTCCTGTCAATGACATTTCCTGCCCAATCTGAATCCTCATAAACTTCTAAGTTAATATTCTGATTGGCCTCATACTTGAGTCCATGATCAACTGTAGCCTTCATGTACCTCAATGCATGCTTTGTAACCATTAGGTGAACATGTCTTAATTTGTTCACAGCAAAGCAAATATATGGTCCCGTATTCATCAGGTATATCAAGGAACAAATCATCTGTTGATACATCGTGGCATCAATCATCTCTGATGAAGCATCATGCAATAGCTTCAGGTTAGATGACATAGGTGTGGTCATGGCCTTGTAGTCCATCATCCTAAACCTCTTCAAGATATCTATTGCATACTTCCGTTGTCCCAGGGAGATTCCATATGCATTCTACCACACCTCCATGCCTAGAAAGTAGTGCATCATATCCCATTCTTTTATCTCAAACTCGGAAGAATGTCTCCTTCTTGCAACTTTAATGAGTTCCTCTTTTTTCTCAGGAACAAGTCATCGACATTCAATAGGAGCATCACTGGTCTTCCACCTTCAACCTTAAAGTAAAGGTTGGAATCCACTTTAATCTCAGTAAATCCTAGATTCATCAGTAATATGTCCATCCTGTTGTAGCATGTCTAACCTTAGGATGTTCTATAGTTACTCCCTCTGAAGCGAAGCATCATTCTCCCTCTTTCTTTTGTACTCTATGAACTGAAGCATTCTATACTAGAGTGACAAGTAGCTTCCTATGCTACTAATATTCTATGTATCCATCTAGGGTCACTAGATACCAAGATCCTCTATCTTGAACCTTTTCAAAAGTTCTTCTTGCAACCATCTATGAGTTTGTCATCCTCTATAGCCTTCCATCTTCAACATTGTAGCAAAGGTTAAGATCGTCATCACTCTAGGTGATCTTAAATATCCTCGTGTGTGTGATATCCCATGGGTGCCTTCTAAGCTCATACAAGGTATTCTCTCATTTTCACACATGGCTCTAACAGTCATGTGTCTGGCTACACATGTCTCTTTGTACTCTATGCCTTCTTTCTGTGAGAAGCCTCGTACTACAAATATTTCCTTGTATCCCATGATGTTTCCATATACTGCAGGCTGGATCGTGTAGATCCATATGGAATACATTACAGACTTCCCTTCAGGTCTTGATACTGCATCCTAGACATCATTCTTCTTGAATGGGTACTCTCGTTCCCTTTCTTCTTAGCTACTTATTCATAGCTAGAAGGATTTGTATCAATGATGTCACTCAACAGTGTCACATAACTGCAATGTGTCTAAGATTTTTTCTTTCTTTGAAAGTATTGTCATATTATTCTTCATCTTTGATTCTTTCTTGAACTGTCGTCATTTGTTCTTCACAACAAGTCTCATCCTTCTTTTCTTGTAGGCGATTGTACACGATCTTTTCTACAAGTCAAATGCACCAGTTGTATGATTAGAAACATTTCATAATGCATATTCATAATGGTAAATTCTTATCCATAAATATATAATCATGCAACTATTTTAGACAATAGAACATTCATCCATATCTCACTAAAACTTTCTAGATGCCTTCCATCTCTACCAAGACATCATTGATATTGTGCACTAATCCAATATATCAGCAAAGAGGTTTCATTCTAGATAAGTAGAAATGGAGAGTTGTATAGAACCATGAGCTAATTACCCATCACATGCATATTAGTAGTATATTGTCATTAATGCAAACGTTCTATCATGCATAACACATCAACTGAATATAAACAAATGCATAACAAAACAATATCATGAAATGACAATTGAATACTTATCTTTATTTGTTTTGTGGGTAGACTCCTTTTTGCTTCACCATATTCTTCATTCATAACAGTATCATTTCTTATCCAAATGCATAAGATGGATAATAGTTTGTTGAAGAATTGAGTTCTTCATATTCCTCATCTCTTGAGGTATCTTCTTTGAATTGTGAAATATTGATCTTCAGTTGCTCCATCTTCTTTTCTCTTATTATGAGTTGAGCTTCTTCTAGTGTGTGCTCTTCCCAGAATCTCCTGAAAGTAATCATTTCCTTCTAGCACATAATCCTTGAATGAATGAATCCCATGATCCTGGGAGGCTATTCAAGTTGGTTATCAAAACGTCTTCATTCTCTAGTTCTTCATCCACTGCTTCAATTTGTTGTTTGATTTGAGAGACCCTTGTAAATTATGACTGTATGGTCTCTGCATTCTAAATATCCACATTCTTCAACTAGTTTCTCAAAGTGATATTTCGATTTATGTTCTTCCCTTCAAATAGATTGGTCAAGGAATAAAAACATCTATTTAGGTGTCTTTAGGAAAGACACTTGTGGTATAAGGTGATCCTTAATTGAATCAGCAATGGTTTTCTTAGCCTTGACCAAGTTCTTCTTGTGTAAGGCTTTTAGCCTCATCTCCCTTTGGAATTTGAACCTTTCGACTTATGTAGGTGTCCAATTTCATTTTCTTCACTAACCAGTGAGATCTAATACTTCCATGGTTGGAAGTTGACATTTTCACCAAGCTTGTCATCAAGCTGGTGTGATTAGTCATTTTGAAATGAGAACCTCAAATGTAAATATCTGACCATGAAAGAAACACATCCAAGAACCATGTCACAATGGCCCACCCAACACTTACATCTTTCGTTCTCAAAGAATGGCTCTCAGCTCTAGGTTGATTGTTAGTCCCAGACTTAAACAAATTCATGGTAATTGACCATGTGCCTTCATTCTCCTAGAGAACGGACTCTTACACTAAACTGAGCTTTAGTCCCTGACTGAATCAATTTCCCGGTAACTGGCTAAGTGCCTCCGTTCTCCCAGAGAATGGATTCTGTAGGTCTTCATCATCTTTGGCCATACTATGGTATCCTCAGGGCTGATTACATGTGTCAATGAAACCTTGAAAGAGAATCTTAGCATAGACTATAGGATCTCCAAGGCTCTTTTACATGTGAACGTGACAAAACCTCCAAAGATCATCCTAGCACGAACTATAGGATCTCCTAGGATATCTTCTATGTGACTATAACCACCAAACCATGAAAGAGCATCCTAGCACAGACTATAGGATCTCCCATGACCTTTTCTATGTTGTCAGGCATAAAACTTAAAAGTGTGTCTTGTGACCTCCAATAACTCTAAATAGCATCCTAGTAATTTTATGAGCACATAGCTCAACCTATTGGATCTCTAGGGATGATTACATGCCTCTAGTAGCAAAACCTCAAAATAGAATCCTAGCATAGACTATCGGATCTCCTAGGATATTTTCTATGATACCTGTAGTAAAACCTCAAAAGAGCATCCTAGCACAAACTATAGGATCTCCCAGGATTTTTTCTATGCTACCTGTAGCAAAACATTTAAATAGCATCCTAGCATAGAATATAGGATCTCCCATGATCTTTTCTATGCTACCTGCACAACTTGTCCATGGCCAACCTATAGAAAAAACTCAAAAGAGCATCCAAACACAGACTATCGAATCTCTCAGGATCTTTTACATGCTTATCTGTACAATCTATCCATAGAGTATCATCCCGATACTCATCACAGCATCATCTTGATGCATATCATCATCATATGATACTCCTAATCATCATCATAGCAGAAATTGAAGCATCATCTTGATGCTCATCACACAACGCTTACATCCACAGCCATGGGAAGGATCCTCCTACCATGCTTGGAATGGCTCCTGCAAATGTGTCCCATCACTTTTTCCTCAAAGTATCTTCTATCTAAAGAACACCAAGACTCTCTCTGAAGTACTCAAACTTCAACCTATCTAGTGGTTTGGTCAACACATCTGCTATCTACTCATCTGTCACAACATACTGGAGCTTCAATGCTCCTCTCTACACCATATCCTTGATATAATGATATTTGATCTTGATGTGATTTGACCTGTCGTGGAAGACTAGGTTCTCAGACAACTTCACACAACTCTGGTTTTCATAGAAGATACAGGTAGCATCAAATAGGTGATCAAATAACTCATATAGTAGCTTCCTTGGCCATACTACCTCACAACTAGACCAACAAGCTACGATGTACTCTGGTTCGGCTATACTCAGTGCTCCATAGGATTGCTTCATGCTAAACCAAGAGATCACAACTGATCCCATACTGAAGAAACACCTTGAGGTGCTCTTTCTATCTGCAGCACTTCCTGGCCAATCTGAATCAACATAACCCTCCAGGTTAAACTTTTTATTCACATCATACTTGATCCCATAATCGATCGTACCCTTCAGGTACCTCAGAATATGCTTTACAGCAATTAGGTGAACATGTTTAGTATTTGTCAAAAACTGGCTCAAGTTGTTCACCGCAAAGAAAATATCTAGTCTCGTGTTTTTCAGGTACATCAAGGAACAAATCATTTGATGATACATCATGGAATCAACCATCTCTGATGAAGCAACACTCAATAGTTTCAAGTACGATTCCATAGGTGTGGTCATGTCCTTGTAGTCCATCATCCTGAACCTCTTCAGGATATCTACTGCATACTTCCCATCTCAAACTCGGAAACAAGTATCCTCCTTGCAACTTTAATGAGTTCCTCTTTTTTGTCGGGAAAAATTCATCGACATATAACAGGAGCATCATTGGTCTTCAAACTTCAACCTTGAAGAAAAGGTTGGAATCTACTTTACTCTCAGTAAAGCCTAGATTCATCAATAAGCTATCCATCCTGTTGTACAATGTCCAAACTCGATATCTTATGTAATTACTCCCTCTAAAGCGAAGCATCATTCTCCCTTTGTCTTTTGTACTTTATGCACTGAAACATTATGTACTAGAGTGACAAGTAGCTTCCTCTGCTACTAATATTCTATGTATCCATCTAGGGTCACTGGATACAAAGATTCTTTATCTTGAAAACATTATTCTTGCACCCATCTGTGAGCTTGTCATCCTATATAGGATTTCATCTTCAACCTTTTAGCGAAGGTTAATATCTTCACCACTATAGGTTATATTCAAGCTCCTCATGTCTGTGTTATCCCATGGGTGCCTTTTGAGCTCGTACAAGGCCTTCTTTCATTTGCACGCATGAGTTTGTCTGTGATGTGTCTTAACTTCCAATGGCTGCAAAGGTCTCTTCGCAGTCTATGCCTTCTTTTTGTGAGAAGCCTCGTGCTATGAATATTTCCTTGTATCCCATGATGTTTTCATCTACTGCATGATGGAACAACGAACTTCCCTCCAGGTCTCAATATTGCATCCCAAACATCATTCTTCTTGAACTAGCCTTCCCTTTCTTCTTGGCTACTTCTTCATCAATGATGTCGTTGGATTCATCATATTATTCTTCATCTTGGATTATTTCTCGAACTGTTGTCACTTGTTCTTCAGAACAATTCTCAACTTACTTTGCTTGTAGGTGATTGTACACGATCTTTCCTACAAGTCATATGCACCAGTTGTATGGTTAGAAACATTTCAGAAGACATATTCATAATGAAAACTTCTTATGCATAAATATATGATCATGCAACTATTTTAGCCAATACAAGATTCATCCATATCACATGGAAACTTTATAGATGCCTTGATGGGACCCTTAATTGATTGAGCTCAGGTAAATGTAGTGGCACCCAAAGAAGAAAGAGATAGAGGATTGGATGGACTCCAAAACGCTAGCATTCGTGCAAGAGGAAAGCATAGGATCATGATGGAGTGTAGAAAACTGGGTGGATAAGTACATATACTCTGATATCCATGAGATCTTCTTTGTAGAGTTTCCTGTTATATTGTACAAATGGTTTTCAAGATTGGTGACTGGACAACCAACGTTCCTAAGGAGAGAACCCGTTGAATGGAATGTGTTAACACTCTATTTTTAACAATTGCTCTAAGGGCTTGAAGGAGGTTCGATAAGGGTCCCAGTCCCTCAAATCTCATGTGAATGCCCTTCAACAAGGAAAGTGGCAGGCGCCCTGTTATCATTGGGAAAGGTTCATAATGAAAGGCTACGATTGATTGGAGGTGTATCAATGGCTGCAAAGTGCTTCGCGTGGGCAAACATGCATGATCAAATATTCCTTTTCGGATTTCGAAATGTGTTAAAGAATGGAATCTTTTGATGGATGAGATGAGGTCTGGGGTAGATCTATAGCCTAAATTAATTTTGTGATCCATACTTATGTGGTTAGAACTACAATCTGAAATTGTGAAAGGGCATAGAGGTCGTGAAGATCAATGGCCACGATGAAGAAGGAGAAGAATCCATGGCTCTGGTTCATTTTGGAATGCAAAATAGTACTGATAGATATCAAGGTTCCTCATTGCGAAATATCGTGGGGCCCACTCGGATCGATGGCTACATAAGGGTCGATCTTGATCGATGATTAAGAATGTGTCATGATGCACAACTTCTCGTGGTGTTCAAAGAAAAAAGTTGATGGCAGGATGAACGGAACGTGGACGATAGACATAGAATATTCCTTTAATCAGATAGCTAAGAAGACTCCCAAGGTACAGGTTTCCAATCTAGTATGGAGATGACAGTGAAGGAGGCATTCACATGTGTAATCTGCCCCATTATAGATTGGTTGATTCCTCGAATGCCATTTGGGATATGCCTGAGGTGGAAGTCTTGTCCAGTGGCACTAATTTCCTCGATTTTCAAGTGTGGCACGTGGTCTATTTCGGAAGGAACTGTGAAAAATATAGAGGTTTGATTCATTGAGGTGAAAGACCTATCATTTACACGAGGCCGAGTGAGACGATGAACTAGAAAAACCCGATGCCACCGTCAAGGTAATTGAAAGGGCAAGGGATGGTCAAATCTGTAGCCCTTAGAACCAGCTTGGAAGCCATGCAGAAATGGTCTGGAATCTGAGCCATACCAGATAATATGATTGAACATCAAGAGGGAAGGTCTCCACCCTGGCATCACACATGCCACAATCATAGCTACTTAAATGGGGTAGCCCTTCCTGAGCCATCCTGCTCACACTATATAATCCCATTCTTCGAAGATCCTCAAGACATGGAATTGTGTAGATGATAAGAGTTATAGGGTTGAATTCCAAGAGGTGTCGAAGTTATTCATAGACAACCATGACCATGTGGTTCAAGAAGTTAGTTCGGGAAGGAGTACTCTTGGTAGGAAAACATGAGTCTATGTTCTAGTTATCTATACCAAAAAGTCACCAACCACTGGGGCACAGATGTTAAACACCAAGGGAGGTTCACCTGCTTCTACACTACCCGGTCTCCAGATGTGCGGTGCATGGGTTTTGACATCCTAGCGGCATCCCTCTGACACTACCAGCTGCAATCACGACCTCCGAAGTCCCAGCTCATAGTGCTGGTAGTAATGTTGGAGCAAATGCTTGTACTAGGATCAGATGGGTCTGGAGCATTCAACATCGTTCCTAGGATCTCCACTTGGCTACTTGGTAGTGGATGAGGAGAAGGTAAAACACACACCTGGCTACATGGCTTGTGGAAAGATCCTCCTCATAGGAGGAAGAAGATAGTAAAAGGATGATAAGATTCTTAAGTCGCTTATCATCACCAAGCATTTGGCCACCTTTTCTCTAGCCTCCTCCTATAACAGTGTTACCCGACAGAGGATGAGGTCAAGAGAATGGTAGGGAAAAGGATTCGGGCCTTCTTGTCAGCCTTTGATCGACATCCTCCTACTAGAAAAGGAGACCCAAAATGAGTCCCGAGGATCCTATGTGGGAAATAGACCGTCAGTATGCCGCATGAGAATCATTTTCATGAAACAGAATGGCGGGAGGCTTTGCACTGTCAGCCTGCATTATCACGCACCGCATCTCCATGATGTCTGTTTATATTTATAAAACATGGCTATAGTCCACTCCTTGCACTGTTAATTCCTGATGGTGACTTGTAAGAGCTTTTATTTCAGTAGTCTTAGCAATAGGATTGTATAAAAACGCTCCAACTAGAGGGAGAAAGGAGTTAGTGAATTGGATTAGGACACATTCCCGGGCTGAGGCTCCCCATTTGTAATATTTGATACTTGTGTATGAATAAATTGTAAAGGAAGAACTATTTTCTCATGGCAAAGGTTCATGTGTCGTTGCTTTTCCAAATATTTGTTTTTCTTTATGTGTAAATGTGTTTCCTATTTCCATTCCAGTTTGTTGAATGCTTTCATTTCTGCAACTTAGTGTATAATGGATAGGAATTCATACTCGCTATGCTCCTGCTATTTTTCCAGGAATTTACCAATGGTTCTTCTAAAGTTCCATGGAATTCATCTCGATGATGCTCCACGCGATGGGATATACCCTCTTGTCCTCTAATTGCCTGCTAAATATCTCCCGATTGGGAGATCAATGACTATCTTTCCTCTGTTTGCAAACCCATGCCATTATTTCCCTTTGTAATCATTTCTTACGTAGGCTTGGACTCCATTTTTCCATGGTCCCTTATCCCCCGATAATCCCACCATCCATCCTACCTCGACGTACTCTCTCCCATTTAGGATGCTATCCCCCTGATCATGCTGATTGAAAATCCGATGCAGAGTAGACTCTGGTGACACACAAGATTGAAAATCTTATGGGAGTGTACTTCAGTGATGGATGAGAGATCCCTCTATAACTGTTCAAAGCTAGAGGCACGGTCTAAAGTGGTTATTTTGTTGCCCGGGAGCAACCTCCCCTTGCTCAACCTTAGGGGCTCAAATCCTGGTGCCAACAAACTGGCACTGTTGCCGGGGACCAGATTGAAGAATCATCCCTAGGAATAATGACATGGTTGTAGATCTGGTTATTGATGGTGAACAATGGCCATACATCAAGAAGGTTGAGCACATTTCACTTGGCGACTCCACTCTTGAAGGATTCAGATTTTAATGACTCCGTTGGTGGTGTGACCCAGAAATCAAATGACCAAGGAAAGATGACAGACCCTTCCTGGAAAAATGGACCCCTCCTAAAGCTTAGAAATGCATGGTGGGAGGTCCAAGCACTCGATTCAGCGTTTCTTTCAAGATGATTTATCCTATATTGTAATTTTGCTTTTATCTTTTCCTAGACTTATCAAAACAGACTTCTATAGCTCAGCTCATTCTAAGCAAAGCCATGAATATATTCCTATTTATCCTTCTTTACAAACCAAAAGCATTGCGTCATCTTGTACATCTGATTATGTCCTAGAGTTTTATCTGGGGGCACCCGATGTCAAAAGACACCCCTGTGAAATTCATGAAACCTCAGACGATGGCTTAGCTATCGTTCCTGACCCTATCTCCCCCATTTATCTAAGCCAATATAAACCACTACAATTACCTCCTATCCTCCATGATTTTCCCGTAAAATACTACAAGTACCTCCCCAAGTTCAACGGAGAATCTGAAAACTTGACTGCTGAGAAACATGTACAAGCCTTTGAGCATTTATCTAACCTTTTCGAGATAGAACATGATGATTTATGCATGCAGACGTTTCCTCTATCCTTGCAAGGAGATGCCAAGGTCTGGTTTAAACACTTGCAGCCTAAGTCCATCAACACTAGGGAAGAGCTTTCTTGCACATTCTTGAGGTTTTGGGGTAGGAGAAGGCCACTTGAGAAAATACTTTTAGAGTTTCATTCCCTGAGGAGGCATGAGGGTGAGGCCATATCTACTTTTAATAGAAGATTCGCAAGCGTTTATTATAACATGCCTAAGGAAGTCCAACCTCTTGAGAATGCTCCTAAGATCTATTATGCAGCTGCCTTTCCTCTTGACCTGTCCTTGCTTCTTTTGGAGAGAAAATCAACCACCCTATAGCAGATGTTCACTAATTGCTTGGAGGTTGAGGAAAACCTTAATATGTCCAAGAAATTATCAGATCAGGACAGTGGTGGTGAGATGAAAGATACATACAAATTGGTTGGGACCTATAAGCAAAAGCAAAAAGTCTCTGGCCCGTCAAAGATCTCTCATGAAATGTAGAAAGATGATCAGCCTGTGGCTGGAATAGGCAGTCTTGTAGGATTATTCTCTGAAGATGGTGACCTGTCCTGCCCCTGGTCAAATAAGGACGATTTCAAGAAGGAGTTTGGCGCATCTATGTATGATGAATATGAACAAGAGTACCTACAGAACATGCCTGACATGCTAGCTATTGAAACAAATCCTTTTGATGAAAAGAATCAAGATGCAATGCAAAATCAGAAGGTCGAAATGGGAAAAGATGATGAGGGCACTGGAGGTGATAGCCCACCCTTGTGTTATGCCTCCTTTGAGTTAATACGACACATGATTTAGGACTCCAAGCAAAAGCAGAAGGAAATGGAGATGGTGCAGGCCAGAAACTTATACAGAAATGAAGATGGATACAGTAGCTTACAGGTAAACACTTTTTTCAATACCCCACCTTCAATCTTTCCCTAATAAACCTTTTGGGATCAAGGAGAGGATTGAATAATTATCGACGGTTTCTTCTGGTAGAAATTCTTGAAGGAATGTTAGACAGTGGAGTCGCCAGATGGATCAAGTTTTAATTTTTATGTTTTTTAAAGACTAGATTAATCAAAAGTTTTATTTTTTTAGTTGTTTAGAAAAAAGTTAAGCTAAGTCATACTTGGGAATAAAAAGATTTATCCTCAGCAACGGCGCCAAAAAGTCTTGCCGCCTTTCACACACTTGGGTCACGTGGCATAAATATTCAAGCCACTCAGTGTGTCCTTGGGGGAAAGTCTCGAGTCAAGGCTGTCACCTTGTTCTAGACTCCTCCGTTTAGGCTCAACTCCTAACGAAGCCAAGGGGGGTAGACCCTATTAAGTTACTAAGGGTGATTACTTAGTGTTGTGATGTTAAACTGACTAAGTTACTTAGGAGTTTGGAATTTAATTATAGATAAAAGATGGCAAGATATAAAAGATGAACACACGAAAGCACAATGTTGAGACACAATATATATATATATATATATAACAAGAAAATAACCAGTGCCTTAGAATGGAGTCAAAAATAGAAACAATGTACTTGCATGTGCTTGGAGTGAATGTTTTGCGATTGCCTCTTGGTATGTTTTAAGTTAAATTTGAAGTGTGAGTTGATTAAAATTAGGCGAAGGGGGGACTCCAGATATTCCCTAGAGTACTTGGAGTATGTCCAAAACTAAACCTTCATGGCTACCCGCAAGGAATATGTAGGCTGAAATGGAGTCTCTCGAGCTTTTGTTCATAACGCACCTATTAGGGTGTGACAGAGATCGGTTCCTCGAGGTCACTTTTCAGAAGTTCCCGCTTCCTTTGGGTATTTTGCCACCGTAAAGGTTTGATCTAGGTCTTGGATTTTCACCTGATGGTTTTTCAGTTGGGGAGAGTGAGTCCTAATTATACTAGTCACTCAAGTGCTTTTGATATAGCTTGACTGATCGAACGAACCGCAGCCAAGTGTAGAGCATACACATTGGATTCTTGTCAAGTTTAGTAAGTTTTAAACTGGGTGTTTTTGTTTAAAAGAAAACCCTCCAGGAACCTATTTCGATCCAAGTGGATCTCAATCAAGGAATCGAGGAGGGGTTAATTTTATAATAGCTGAAAACAAATGATTGAAAAGAAAACAGATACACGATTCTATTTTTCTAATTAGTCCTAACACGAATCTCTTTCCCCTTTCGGGTCGATCGGGAAGTCATGGGATAAGTATTAAGATTACTTTGAAATATAAAGTATGAAATATGAAATTAATAAAAAAATAATTTATACTACCCTGCATATTAGATCAATGCTAGTTTGAAAATAAATGAGCAAAAAGCGACCAAAAGGACACTGACGCAAATCCCCCAAGGGGGGATGGGGAATGGGCTCGAAAGAGCCTATTCCAAAAATAATTTTATTTATTATTGGTTACAATATCAGAAAAATGAAATATCAGAAACTTCTTGGTCCTTATACAGGCTGAAACCAAGATCTTACAACTTTGCAAAAATTTTAAGATTTTTGTGCAAAGGGAGACCCCTGGCGGGATTTGAACGCTCCTGAGGCCACTTCGAACAGTAGCTTCCTTTATTTTCTGTCAGACCTGCTAAAAAAAATTGAGCATGTTAGAATAATATATGCCCAAAATCACTTTAAGAGTACCTTTGGATCAGCCTAGCTTATCTATAAAAAAAATGAAGTTAAAACTAGCTAAACAGGCGAAAAAGGAACCAAGGAAAGCAAGCTTTCCTTGGGATCTTGGCTTGCTGTTTGTGCAGCAAATGAAATATGCACTGATTTCTGGATTTAATCTCTTTTAAAACATAATGGAAAACTGGTGCATGCAACCTACTGATTCTCCTTAACTTGTCATGCAAAATGGACGATTTCCTTATGCTAGATCTAGAAGACTTAATGATATTTTTCAGAATTTGAGATCTAGACTATGATATCTGAAACATCAGATCTATGTATATTTTACTTTGAATAAATAGATCCAAATGATAGCAAAGCTTTTGCACACCGTAACCACGTAATAAAATTGATTTTTTTTTATAGAAATGAGAAGAAGAGGAGCAAGTTGAAAGGAGGCCCTTTTGTGGAGTGCTGAGGGACAGATTCTTGAGCTTATTGGATAGGAATGGTGTCAATATAGATCCACACCTTCATCTAATCAGGAAGCTGCAACTAAATAACACAAGCCTGCACACACCTCGTGAGATCTGGATATAGATGTATAGAGCAACAAAAATGAAAGATTATGCAAAAATAATATTATTTAAGCATATAACTACAATTTTTGAGCATACATCATATGGATAAACAAGATCAAGTAATCTACCTTGCCTAGTTTACACCCTTACTTGATTCAACTGAATCCTTGAAGCTAGAACACAGAAGCATCACAGAATTTGGCAAGAAATTGTAGCTACCACATCAGCAGCATAACACTGAGAATCCACACATACACATGCACTACACAGTATAGCCTGCAAAGCTTCTTTATTCACAAATGATGATCAAATACAGAGTTACAATGGCAAGCCCTTCAGTCCAGCTCTAACTAGCTTGGAAGAGGCTGTTATGCTTGGATATATACAAAAACCAGGAGATCTAGCCCAGGGGGGGCACAAATCCCAAGGATATAGACCAAATATGCTGATGGAGAGTCCATCAATGCCTGATCTGTGTCTAATTGAGCCAGATCTGAGTCTCACTGAGTGCAATTGTCAATCAGAGAGCTGATCTGACTGACACCTCAACCTGTTGATTGAAGCATCTACCAAAGCTCATCCAGATGAGCCAAAACATGTTGAGGAGAGAGGGAGGGCGAAATTCCCCATAAAGGATGCTAAAGATAAACTCTGGATCTGATTTGATCACTTCCTTCAGTCAAGGAATTGTCAGATGCAATCAATCTGCTTCATATCTGACTGATTTCAATCAAATCGGCTGAGAATCCATTGATTTATGATTTTGTATTTGCTCCATTATTCATCAATTTATTAATTAAAATAATCAATAATTGATTTTTGGGGCTTTCTGACTTGAGTGATGGAAAATCACTCAAAACTAGGAAACAGTGGGTCCATGGGTTTACATGGTGCTCTTAGCTTGAAAATGAGCACCTACATGAATGAAACTGATTATTTGGCCCACTTTTATTACAAAATCAATTTTTCCAATTAAACTATTAAAAAATAGCCTAAGTTTTGGAAAAATTAAATTTTTAATAAAAAAACACTGAAAAAACTAAAAAGTTGAAAAGTTGAAAAACACCTAGGGGGAGTTAGACATATTCATATGAATTGACCATGATGTCTAGCATTGTTATCCATTGAAACATAGACTCTAATAACCTCAACAGGCCTAAATGCCAAGCTAACCACCCCAACTTTGGAGGTATGGAGTGAAAAAATCAGAAATTATCAGTCATTTATTCAACAACCAATAATAACCAAGGGAAAAAACACCCTAGGCTGATTAGATTGACAAATAAAGTCTAATAGACCGAGTCTCTTACAGACACTATCATGCTAGAACATTTATTACAACTCCCCCATGGGGTATGAGCATGTGATATAGTACAACAAGCACTTCCCAAGTTATCCTTGTCCAGTTCACCAGGCTCACTTGATAAAAAACCACTAAGTACAACTTAGGTGGTAACATATTCCTAAGGGGTGGAAGGAGATTCATATCAGGGAAAAGAAGAAAGATCGAAAGAGGGCGACGAAATCCTAGTCTATTCGAGGAGAGTGAACATGAACGTCGGTCGCACAAAGATGAAGGGTCTTGTGGCGAAAAGGAGGACTATAGCCTAATATCGGAAAGAGCAAAGGAATCAGAAGAATCTATAGAGACACCAAGATGAGGATGCAACTACATCACACTAGGAGTATCACTGTCGACGAGATCAATATTCTCATCCACAGAAAGGACCAATAATACCAATAGTGCTAGTAGTGCGACTAGCAGGAAAGAGGGTTCACCTCCTTTGAATCATTTTCCAGAGAATCCCGATGGCAAATCAATGGCTGGGGAAGACATTCAGTTACTCACATTCAATGGAAATGGTGCAGAAGATCCAAAGCAACATTGGTTCCTCTATGAATTTGTTTGGATGGTTAAAATAGGCCATAATGTAGACATAAAGAAGGCACAAATGATCACAACTCTAAGGGGTCATGCGCTATATTGGTTTATGAATTTATGTGTCGCACCGACTAGAACACCACAAAATACCCTTGATGATATCATAGATACAATGGTCTCTGAGTTCAGAAAACCTAAATATGAATCACATTGCATTAATGTGATCAAGGACATAAAGCAAGCACTGGTAGAATGAGTATGGGACTTTGACCAACGGTTTAAAACTTTGATGGCCAAATTAATCTTCCAAATGTCAGATGTAGAACATAAAGAGTGGTTTATTGCCGCGTTATTACCGCACATCCGAGGACCATTAATGCAACATAATACTCAGTCGCAAACATAAGCACTAGATTTGGTGATGAAGCTAGAAGCCTCTCCCATTGGCAATGATGCCACAGGAATGATACATATTCAGTCACAGTTGGCTAATCTAACAATACAACTACATGACATCAGGAAGAAAATAAAGCACAAAAATATTTTTGGTGCACGAAGTGCAGAACATATGGGAACACTAAGGATAACTATCTAGCCTTCACAAACTATATTGCGTCAGGTTCACCAAACCCATTAAATGGCCAAGGACTACCATGGTGTCGGATATACTAGTCTAGAGGGAATCATGACAATGAGTGCCTATACCTATAGAATATTGTGAGTACCCCAGCAAATATTTTTTTGTAAGTTTTGTAAGTCAGTAGGACATGAAGAAAAATATTACAGAGCATACAAGCTCTTGAAAGAAAATACTTTCGACACCTACTTAATGAAAAATGAGGGGATGGCTTAGGATGAACTGGCACAAGCATCATATCATCCTAAACAATTCCCACCCAATCAATACCAAAATCATCATTAACCTCAGTACATGCCTTAACAGTTGTACGCACAAAAAACTTGCTACTAGCCACACAACCGGCAAAACCAGTACCCACTGTAGCAACCACACCCACAGGGAAGGGTTGGTGGAAGCTTCAGAGGAAGAGGTCAGGGAGGAGGATTTGGTAGAGGAAGAGTCCAATTTATGTGCTATAACTATGTAAAAATGGGTCACTATGCCAGAGACTACTTAGAACCTGTGAAGACATGTTCATACTATAAGGGACGGGACCATAATGTGGAGCAACATACTCAGTTGATCGCAAAGTGGCAAGCAAGGACCATCGTAGGACCTAACCCTGGGTAGAATCAAAACCCAAATCCTAGCATGAACGTTCATATGATTGTAGTTGAACCATGATATATGACTGTTGTTGTCATAACATGAGGAGTAGCTACGACAGGAGATGATTAGGATAAAGCACAAGAACAACTGCAACAATAGGTATGACCTATGACACAAAAGAAGGCATAATTTGATTCCTAGAAACAAAAGGAAACATTCCTGGAGGTATGGCCTAAGTTTGTGGATTCAGTAGAACCATCGATGTTAGAAGGAGTCAAGGAGATGCCTTAACAATTTTAGTGCATTTTTCAGAAAAAATGCTCCACAAAAGGTTAGTAAGCTCAGATCCTTTCTGTCAATATGCTTAATGCTAATATAATATAAAGATGCTATTATAGAACTATAGGAAATGATAGAAGAGATTCCCATAGATACTCATCCTGAAAAGAAGGTTAATCAAGTGGGAAAGAAGTTCAAAACTGGCAGTGAGTTAAGAATGACTGTGCAGATAGGTGACTACGACATGGATTACATTAGTTTAAACCTGGGGTTTGATTTCAATATATTAACAGACAAACTTTGGAAAGTATGGGAAAGCCACACCTCGATTGGTCTCCTATCTAGCTACAACTTGAAAATCAGGTGAAGGTCCTACTCATTGGACGCTTGATTCGAGTCCCCCTTGATGTTGAACAGTTGCACACATTTTCAAACTTTGAGGTGATAAATATTATTGATGACACCAACCCATATCCTTAATTGCTAGGGATAGATTAGGCTATTGACAACCAAACCATTACAAACTTCAAGAAATGCATCCTCTCATTTGAGGATAATGAGATGATACTAGTTTCGCCCATTGACCGGTTAAAAGGAAAAAGATACGCCGAGCCCATATATAATGATGGCCAGGATGAATACCTCAACCAAATCTACAATGTTACTGCACTACAAGAGGACTACATCAATCTGACAATAGATGGGAACCTAATATAGAAGAGTGCTAGTTCCTGGACATCTAACTTTGGGGAAGCTTTGGAGAATTGGCAGAACATACTACATGAAGTATCTATGAGGAGATGCATGAGAGTTACCAGGTAGGTGCGATGGGTGGAGAATGAGCTGCGTGAGCTACCCACCTATGAGGGTTTACCTAACCTTGTGGCCTTCTTAAACAAGTTTTAAGGACTTGTAATGGAATCCAAGCACTTGTCCATGCTGGATCATGTCGTAAAAGATACACCCGCTAGATGGTGGGGTGCATATAAGAAGTCTATAACAAACTGGCCATAGTGCAGAGATTGATGGAAGTTAGATTCGGAGAAGACGTCACCCTGGTAAACCATAAGTATTCAAGGTTAGCAAACCCTGTGGAACATTTTAATCATTGCCACATTGCATTTGTAGAATACTCGAGGAAGGATTGGGTACATCATTTCATACATACATTCAAAAGGACACCTAGAACTTGGTATACATCTATGGAATTGTGATAAGAAACCCAAGAATAGGAATGGATCGCTAAGAAATTTTCACATACATTTGAATTTGCTGATGAGCATCGTACAATTGATGCTTCACACTTATAGCTAATCATGTGGGAACACATCCTGCAATCACATCAGAATGGCTCTGCACTGATCATATGGGAACACATCCCACAATCACATCAGAATGTCTCTACACTGATCATGTGGGAACACATCCCACAATCACATCAAAATGTCTCTGCACTGATCATGTGGGAACACATCCCACAATCACATCAGAATGTATCTGCACTTACATCTAACCATGGAAGGAACCAATCCTCTCACCATGTCAGAAGGACACAACACTTATATCTAACCATGGGAGGCCCCGCTTACCACCATGTTAGAAAGGCTCATGGAATCATCACTTCCTCTTGGAAGGAGCCTCGATTTGGTGAACACCAAGCTTCTCCCTGAAGTACTCAAACTTCACTCTGGCCATTTCTAGCATATAATCATATCAGGGATGATTACGTCCAAGGATAACATGTTAGTTTCGCTAGGACCGATCACATCTGAGAACAACCTACAGGACCATTTACGTCTAAGCCAGCTATGAGCTTCACAAGGATTTATGCTCAGACAACCTATCTCACCAGCAATGCTAGAACACCCTCTTTCGAGAGATCTTGATCTGGATCACATACTGGAGATTCACTGCTCCTCTCTCCATCATACACAAATTCAAGTCATATCAATCAAATCTAATAGTAGTTTTTCAAAAGAAATATACTACCTCCCAAATATCCAAGCAAGGGGAAACATATTTTGCTTCGACTGTACTCAGTTCCACGCAGGATTGCTTCTTTCTACACCAAGAAATCACATCTGATCTCATACTGAAGTAGCACCCCAAAGTGCTCTTCCTGTTAATGGCATTTCCAGCCCAATCTGAATCCTCATAACCTTCTAGGTTAATCTTCTGATTCACCTCATACTTGAGCCCATAATCAACTGTACCCTTCACGTACCTTAATGCATGCTTTGCAACCATCAGGTGAACATGTCTCATTGTCTTCACAGCAAATAAAATATCTGGTCTCGTATTCATCAGGTATATCTAGGAACAAATCATTTGATGATACATCATGGCATCAATCATATTTGATGAAGCATCACACAATAGCTTCAAGTTCAATGCCATAGGTGTGGTCATGGCCTTGTAGTCCATCATCTTGAACCTATTCAGGATATCTATTGCATACTTATCTTGTCCCAGGGATATTCCATCTGCATTCTGCCACACCTCCATGCCTAGAAAGTAGTGCATCATATCCAAGTCCTTCATCTCGAACTCGAGAGCAAGTCTCCTTCTTGCAATTTTAACGAGTTCGTATTTTTTGTCAGGAACAAGTCATCGACATTTAATAGGAGCATCACTGGTCTTCCACCTTCAACCTTGAAGTAAAGGTTGGAATCCACTTTACTCTCAATAAATCCTATAGTCATCAGTAATATTTCCATAGTGTTAAACCATGTCGAACCTCAGGATATTCTATAGTCACTCCCTCTGAAGCGAAGCATCATTCTCCCTCTATATTTCGTACTCTATGCACTGAAACATTATCTACTGGAGTGACAAGTAGCTTCCTCTGCTACTAATATTCTATGTATCCATCTAGGGTCACTGGATACCAAGGTCCTCTATCTTGAACTTTTTCAAAATTTCTTCTTGCACCCATCTGTGAGATTGTCATCCTCTATAGGCTTTCATCTTCAACATTGTAGCAAAGGTTAAGGTCGTCATCACTCTAGGTGATCTTAAAGATCCTCATGTGTGTGTTATCCCATGGGTTCCTTCTAAGCTTGTACAAGGTCTTCTCTCATTTTCACACATGACTCTTCCTGTCATATGTCTTATCTTCTAGTGGTTAGTGGTTGCAAATGTCTCTTCATAGTCTATGCCTTCTTTCTGTGAGAAGCCTCGTGCTACAAATCTTTCCTTGTATCCCACGATGTTTCCATATACTGCATGTTGGATCATGTAGATCCATATGGAATACATTACAGACTTCCCTTCAGGTCTTGATACTGCATCCTAGACATCATTCTTCTTGAATTGGTACTCCCCTTCCCTTTCTTCTTGGCTACTTCTTCATAGCTGGAAGGCTCTGTATCAATGATGTTGCTCAATAGTGTCGCGTAACTGCACTATGTCTAATATTTAGTCTTTCTTTGAAAGTATCGTCATATTATTCTTCATCTTGGATCATTTCTTAAATTGTCGTCTCTTGTTCTTCGCAACAAGTCTCATCCTTCTTTTCTTGTAGGTGATTGTACGCGATCTTTTCTACAAGTAAAATGCACCAGTTGTATGATTAGAAACATTTCATAATGCATATTCATAATGGTAAATTCTTATGCATAAATATATATTCATGCAACTATTTTAGACAATAAAACATTTGTCCATATC
>LPNX010886086.1:49249-92415 GCA_001517045.1 Pseudotsuga menziesii
ATTAAAGAACTGAGTTCTTCATATTCCTCATCTCTTGAGGTATCTTCTTTGAATAGTGAAATCTTGATCTTCAGTTTCTCCCATCTTCTTTTCTCTTATTATGAGTCGAGATTCTTCTTGTGTGTGCTCTTCCCAGAATATGCTGAAAGTAATCACTTGCTTCTGGCACACATTCCTTGAATGAATGAATCCCATGATCCTATGAGGCTATTCAAGGTGGCTATCACAACGTTTTCATTCTCTAGTTCTTCATCCACTGCTTCAATTTGTTCTTTGATTTGAGAGACCCTTGTAAAGTATGACTATATGGTCTCTGCATTCTAGATCTTCACATTCTTCAACTTCTTTCTCGAAGTGATATTTCGATTTATTTTCTTCCCTTAAAATATCTTGGTTAAGGAATATAAACATATATTTAGGTTTCTTTAGGAAAGACACTTGTCGTATAAGGTGATCTTTAATTGAATTAGCAATGGTTTTCTTGGTGTTGACCAAGTTCTTCTTGTGTAAGGATTTTAGCCTCGTCTCCCTCTGGAATTGGAACCTTTCTACTTATGTAGGTGTCCAATTTCATTTTCTTCAAGAAACAGTGAGCTCCAATACTTCCATGGTTGGAAGTTGACAGTTTCACCAATCTTGTCATCAAGCTGGTGTGATAAGTCATTTTGAAATGAGAACCTCAAATGTAAATAGCAAAAGATTAGATCTTACCGATTTGAGGTATCCGTCCTTGTTTCGGAGATGGTTGATCCAGGGTTTGTCAGAGAAACCCTAATTTTCAAAACTTGGAATATTTAATATTTTATTTGATATAAAGATAGACCCATTCAAGGTGAGATGTCCAATGTACTCCATTTCTAAAAACGATGGAGGGAAGCTCCCGGAACAGGAAGCCCTAGTTTACTGATTTCTTCTGCATAAATGCATGATACTGTTTTCGCAGTATCTACAAAAGTAATGCTCCTCTATGTCTGAAATTTTGTAGTGCGGTAACATTGTCTGGCTCCTTTCCAACACCGTAGGGTTTACCAGAATTGGTGTCACCAATTGGGACTTATGAGAGTTCTCCCAAGGTGACTTATTTCATAACTGTTCATCATAGAAAACTTGTACGCATTGTCACATGTCCCTGTTTCATCATTAGGGTATGAAAATTTTACCACAAAAATTAAATTCTGTTCCCTGTCTGTAACATCTTGAGAAATTTAATTTGGATATTTGTAGCCCGAGATATAACAATTCTCCCTAGCTGTCCTGTTTAGGGATGAATCCTGGAGGAGGCTAGAACCTTGATTTGGAGGAACCATATCTCCCAGAATATAGTGAATATGAGACTAAAATGATTACAAAGGGTACATCGGGGTTTTAAATTTGTCCTGTGAAAATTGCGGCCCTGAAGCCTTCTTCAATCCTGAGATATAGCGAATGTACCAAAACTACTCGTTTTAGTATTTTAAGGTTTTTCAGGCTCGGGGTCAAACTAGGGTTTGACTTTCCTGGAGTTTTACACAACCAAAAATATCAACCTTGGTCTCTAAAATTTAATTTTGATGAGGAGAGAAATCCTATGCCAGGATCACTCAAAAATTCCTCTTCTATAAAAAGCCCTAATTTCCCGCAGCAAAAACTGAAAATTCCTGGAATCAAATTCTACTTCAACAGAAAGATGTGCCCTTCAATGCAGAGATAGCATAGCCTCCTTTTGCCGATGGATTGTGGTGAGAGACCTAAAAATTAAGAATCACTAGCTTCCGTAGCCACACAGTGTCTTCTTCTCAGGTTAGCTTTGATACCATGTTAGATTTTTATCATTTAAGCAATATGATCTTAGGATCTTATCTCAGAGAATAACATGCACAACAATAATCACAAGAGACAAGAGACACAAATAATTTTCCTCGAGGAAACAATAAAGGATAAAACCACGCAACTTCCTGAGAGATAGAATGAGCACCAATGGTAGCAGTAAAACCCAAAGACAACAAAGATGATCCCCAACAACTGTTCTCTCTCTCTCACTTGAGAGAGATTCTCCTCTCTCACTCATGTGCCCCTGTTGAGTGAGTGTGTGTCATGTAGAAATGAGGAGAGCCTCACTTCTAATTATATTCTTTCGTTCACTTTATTTCCACTCCAACATTTCAGCCTCACTTAATGTTTACTTACCAGGGTGGAATTCTCTAGAAGAGTGTAATAAGCCTAGTGCCCCACAACTATGGGGACTTTACCCTCTGATCAATAAGGAGGGTTAACCTTAACTCAATTGTGGGGAGTATTTCCCCAACTCACAACAGAGGGTTAACCTCAACGAATTTACATTACTTGTTTACATTATTGAATCTCCCGATAGGAAAATCAGGGTATGACATGACTCAATTACATTATAGATACTTCTCGATAGAAATATCGGGGCATAATACATAATATATACAAGTGAATAAATTTCAAAGTTACAAATACATCAACAATCAATTGTACACTTTCCCCCAAGAATTGATGAGCTCCAGATCTCCATCTCCCACTTATCCTGTATTTTTGTATGAATAATTAACTTTGTTTAAATTAAAAGAATTAAAGGAAGGGAGACCTTATGAATCGACATCCTCTGCCCAATTTTTGGAGACGTTTATGGAAAGTAGCTTCACTAGGAAGAATCTGCTATGTGAACTTTATTTACATAAAATGTCTTGCCTATGTACCTTCATTCAAACCCTTCTCATTACTTAGGATATGTCCAGCTGAGGGATTTTTATTCTTTTGTCAGCAATCGTGTGCAGTGTGATAGTTCCTTCCAGACAATTTCACAGAATGAGGCTAACTCTAATTTTTGGATTCGGAGTGAACCTCAATCTCCTCGCATTGTTTCTACTCTTTAGGAACATAGGCTTAAATATTCCATCAAGACTCAATAGCTGGTTGAAATTCAAGAACAAGTCATCTCCACTTGTGTTGACCATATTTCCGGACATCAACATTTGTCTTTGGAAGGAAGCAAACATAGATGGAAGGCTTCTCCTTCATCATTGAAGAAACGCGACCCTTATTGCTTTAAAAAATTTAAACAGGCTCTCCATAGGGTCGAGGGATATGTTGACTGTATGAAAAAGTGTGGGGTTAACTTGTTTGGACTTAAATTCTTGTTGTTTCATTGGCTTCATAGGAGGATACCATGTGAGTTCTTTCACAATAATACCATGAGATAGGTGTATGTTTCTTGATCAACAACCAATATATGAATCTGTGGTATCCAGCCATGGTCGAACTTGAATTAGGGGATAGCCACCCAAGTTTAATTTTTTGTGCAGAACCATAAATTCCACTGGGTATTCCCATTAATCCACTAACATGAAAACATATTCTATAATGCCTCCTGGTCTTATGAGAGATTGATCAGCCAACTGTAAAACAATAGTATTTTGTCTAATATTAGTGAGGCTTAACCTCTCCATTGTGTGTTTAGTCATGATAATAATGGATGCTCCTAAATATATGAGTGTGTTAGAGAGAGAAATGCCATTAATTTGTACCTTGACATGGTCAGCACAGCAGTATGTCCCAGATTTGTGTCCCTTCTGGACCCTTATGATATACACAGTGGTTTTCTATGTTGATGTATCTTGATACGAGCATGGGTATGCCCGCCTCGTCCATATATTGAGATTCTTCCTCATTCAGTATTTGAGGTCATATATATGTCAGGTCCCCATATTTTGGACCCCATTGTTATTATTATATCCTGATACGAGCATGGGAATGCCTGCCTCGTCCATATGATCAGATGATTCCTCATCCATTCTTGAGGTTATGTACTTTCAGCTCCTGCAGTTGGTTCGGGATCATTCTTCCGAGTTTCAGTTTGTTTCTTCTTTTCTCCACACCCCAGGAAAACCAAATATGACTTATGATGTCCATCGGCCATACGATGAGCTCCTGTCCTCGCACATCAGGGGGAAATCTGTTAACACCCAAAAAGTGTTCACTACCTCATCTACCCCACTACATGGCTCATTTGTCCATTTTCCTACCATATTTCCTTGAAAAACCTGAAATTACCACTAAAAAGCCTCCAAAAGGCCATAAAACCCCTTTTTCCTCCAAAAATATCCAAAATTCCTCTAAAAATAGCAAAAATCCCCCAAAAGGGAAGAAAAATATAAAATAATGAGGAAAATGAGGAAAAAACCCTAAACAAGCTTCCCTAAACCACATGGTTTCCCAAACCATGGGCCAGCACTCCACCACTAAAAAACTATAAATAAGTGATGGAGACCCCTTATTTCATACCCACAGTCAAAAGCACCCTTACTCTGCCAAAGTTGCTCTCGAAACCCTAGCTCACCATTAAGCTATTTTCACCATTGAGAGCCCCCCTTTGGCCCATTTGTCCACCATCGGAGTAAGAGAAGGAGCAAGCTGGAGCACGGAGCAACCCTCTCGGATCACCGCAACAGGCTTCACCAACCTCCACATTGGAGGTAATCTTAATATAAAAACCATTTTCCATATATTGATTTTTCTGTTTTATGCACGTGTTTAGATTAGTTGTTATTTCTGTTTTAGCTTCTTTATCTTCCACTTATTGAACTGCTACTAAGGAGTCCATTCTCCTTAGTAGGTGCTCATTCGCACAAGCTAGGGGTAAAACCCTAGCTACAGTTTTGGCAACTCCGCTGTAGTTTTTTGCAGTAATTTTTTCCATTTTTTCCTTTCGGCTGTCCCTTTCGGTCGCTGTAAACAGCGTCTTTTCCCTCCACAGTCGCGTCCCGACCGCGTCTTTCAGGCCTTTACCTGCGACCCGATCGCGGCTCTCAGACTGTTTCTGTCACCCTGCCGGCGCATTCACGTCTGTTACCTGCGATCTGGCCGCGGCTAATCAGCCTGTTTGCTGCGATCTGACCGCGCATGTCGGCCATTTTCCCGCATCCTGACCACGCATTTCAGCCCCTTAGCTGTGACCCGACCACACCTGTTGGCCATTTTCCCGCATCCTGACCGCGCATTTCATCCCTTTATCTACGACCCGATCGCGCCTGTTTCCCTCAAACCCACGGTCCAACCGCCTGTTTTCGCCATAAACCCGCGGTCTGCTTTCTGCTGCAATATTTTCTGCATCTGCACAGCCATCTGTTCTGCTTGCAGCCCTACTTCCCTACAGCCTTTTCTGCAGCATAATTTCTGTTCCATTTTTACAGAATTCTTTTTAAAATTTCAACAGTTTACTTTAGAAAGTTTTTCTTATTTAAGTTTTGAATTCAGTATTATGGTTAGATAGAAATTTGGCCCCCTTGTGTGGCACTTCTATTCCGGGTTCATCACCTCACAAGCACACACTCTGTCACCTAATTCAAGTGAGACTTAAAAACTACTTAACTCAACCAACATTCTAACCCCACTTGGGGAACACAAAAGAATCTTTGTAGTTAGGTAGGATCGGGGGGATAGGCTTCCAATAACACCCCTCGGTTACTTACACTTGAGACATAGCTGTTGTCCAATTAGGGAACCAAAATCCCCTAGTATTTTTTGGCACGGTCACCACCAGTTTAACAGAGGGCCTCTCCCTTAGGAGGGTTGAAGTCACGAGATTGGTTCCGGAGGCCTGAGTGGAATACCACACTCCATTCAGTAACTGAAGGGATACCTTTCGCAGTTCTCGGGATATCCCTGTATAGGGGTATTGCGGTAAAAGGACCAAACTGTAGATTCACCTTTCTAGACGTGTCATGAACGGGGTATCTTAGTTGTCATTCTTCTAGGATTGACTACCCGGTGTCCCTCCCGGTAGGGGGATATCTTAGCCACTTGGCTTTTCTATTCATATTGTTTGACTTGGATTTCATCACCTTGCAGAGGATATGTCTCGTTGAGTCAAAATACTTTTAGTTAAGTGTTTGCATGCTCCCTTACCTCCCTTTGGTCTAGCGAGTCCACCATTTTTTTTAGGAAACCTGCTGCTTGTTGGTATTCTGACCATTTCTGTTGACACTCCACCTTTTGTAGCACGCTGTTACATTGGGTGTTTTGAGTTGGTTGTTGGCCTGAGTGCCCTATTTTTTGAGCTCTCCTTCTGCACACTCAGTTGCATTACGGTTTTTGAGCTGTTTGTTACCCCCCTCAACCCACAGAAATTTGACACCATCTATCACCATTGAGTCCTCGAGACATTCTCGGCACCTCAGGGGCGAGCCCCCACAGCACGGTTCACTTGACATCACCCGTCATCGACACAGATCATCCTCACTTGATACCACTAATCATAGATCTTGAGCCTTGTCACTAGACTCCACTCATCAGCGGCATAGAACTCCGTCACCAGATCTTGATGCCCCTTATTTTACCTCCGATTCTGAGTCAGAGTCTGAGAACCCCATTTACACTGCCCCTACTAGCCCCATGGCTGGCGTGAATTCCACCCCCATATTGGTAGGGACTATTGGTGGCACATCCACCATGGCACCAGTTACCACACGTACTTTGGGTATGCCCTCCATGGGGCCCCCATCTAACGTTCCCCTCACGACACCTATTCCCGTAGTGGGACTACCTATTCCCACTCCATCAGTGGCTCACACTACCCATGGTAGCGCAAGACCGTCATATACCACCTTAGCTCCCCCACTTGGGGGCAACCTCCCTAACACTACCCCTCCACTTGGGGGCATTGGCCCCAGCTTGGTCCAACCCACTACCGTGTCACATCCGTCTTCTAGTTTTCCATTCATGGCTAGCCTCAACCTGCCTGATCTAGCCAGATTGACCAACGACCCTATCCGACACGACACTGCATGGCCTCATATGCCCACCAAGCACCCCTCCGATATCCCTAAGTTTGAGGACAAGGCCGGTGAGGACCCGCAAAACCACATTATCTCCTTCCATCTACGGTGTTCCTCCAAATCCATAGTGGACGACTCAATTCACCTCCGTCTCTTACAGCGCACCTTCACTGGCTCTGCATCCAAGTGGTATATCGAGCAACCCCATGGAACCCATGCCACCTTTGCTTCCCTTGCTTCAACCTTCCTGCAGTTCTTTTAGTTACCTATCCGCTACGACGCGGGCGTTGAAATCCTCCTATCATGTAGACAGAACACGACCACCCACATCACGGACCACATTCATGAGTGGCGTCGACTCCGTAGCTTATGAAAAATCAAATTAGACGACTGTATCTTCCTAGATTGGTTTCTCAAATACCTTCTTCCTGTCATTGCTAAGGATATGGCATCCAAAAGACCCCAGTTTGAAGAAAAGGCCATCCTTAAGGTCCAACAATTCGACCTCATTTACGCCCAGTCGGGTTATCTCTATACCATCATACCTGACGCCCCTCGCGGCGAGTCCTCCCCGCATGATGCACCGGGGGCATCCCATGCTATCGACGACATCATTGGCTAGGTCTCTTCGCATCCTAAACCATTTTCCATAGCACGTCCTACCCCCAGTCCTGACCTCTCGCGGGCTACCTCACAGCTTGGCGCCACCAACTCGTATGCTCCCATGACACATCACCACCATACCCATGAACCCTCATGTCCACCTCAGTGTTTTGGTCATGCGACTCCCGCTTACGCCCCCCCAGCCGCACCGCAGCCCTACTACCACCAGCAGGCTGCACCAGCTCCTGCGCCTTCACAGGCCCAACCCGCTTATTACCCGCCACACGCAGCCCCTGCGACAAACCCACAACCCGCTCCACATCCTTATCAGCAACCCCCTCAAGTCGTTGCACCTGCGCATCCTCCACCTACATATCATCCACCACAGCCCGCTCCAGCACCTGTGCAACCTCAGAATCCACTTGCTGCCCAAGGGCAAGTTTACGCTCAACAAAACCCGCAGCAAAACCAGAACAACCAACGCAACCAGGGCCAACAAAACCGTGGCAGGGGCCAAAATCGTGGAAAAAACCAACCTACAGATCAAGCTAGTCAACCCCCTAATCCCCCTGATAATAATAACGCGGCCCCTGCAAACCAACACCCTGATCACCCGCCCAAGTAGGCTAAAAACCCCAATTTGTAAACAAACCATCCTTGTTCTATATGCGGGGTCTATGGCCACTACACACATTTTTGTCCACACATGGAGCGATTTCGGCAACTTTGGGCTGAAGATGCCCACCGCCAAGGGCAGGCGGCTCCTCAAGCACCACCCAACCCCCCACAACCTCAGCAGCCACCTTTGGTATTGCAAAACCCCTTACCAAACCAAGGCATAGTGAACACCCAACCATTGGTTCCCCCTCAAGCCACCGCACCAACCCAACAACAAATCACTTACGCTGCTCCTGATCAACCCATGCTTGAATCAGGTACCCACCACTTGTTGATGATGTCCTCCGACGAGGTCAACCTCCAGACTCGGCGGAACCAATATGGCTCCACCCCTAAAGTCCCTCCCGTCGATAAACCCACTAACGCTCATCCCACTGATCAGGCGTTACGTATACCCCCACCTCTACTAGATGGCACTCCCAAAGCACCTCATTTCCCACTTTGCCGTATTAACAATAACTCCAATGCACGCGCTGCGTCCAACTACAACATTATTGATGATTTAGCCCAATCTCCCGCAGCCATGTCTGCGTTAGAAGTCTTAAAAAACTGCCCTTCGCAGCGCAAGAATTTACTCTCATCCATTGGGGCTATTGATCCAAATTATTCGAATGTAATGGCGTTTGACTTGGACCAATCTGAACCCCACATGCCTTCCACGTTAGCTTTCCAAGTTTCTGTTTCCATTCGGAATTTTGTCGTCCATCGATGCATTATTGATGAAGGTGCCTCTACATGTGTCATGTCCACCTCCATCTGGAAGAAATTGGGATCCCCCACTCTCCATCAGTCCTCTACTGCGTTATGAGCCTACGACGGCCGTTTGGCTCAACCACAAGGCCTCTTAACTAACGTCCCCGTCCAGCTGGCTGGCAAAACCGTCCTTATCAACATCGAGGTTATTAACGCACAGCTTGATTATAACCTTTTACTTCGCCGTAGCTACATGTACACCATGCGGGCGGTTGCTTCTTCTGTTTTTCGCACCATGATGTTCCCTCATGAGGGACGCGTGGTCAAGGTTCACCAACTCACCTACCATGATCCCAATGCCCCCGCGGCACCCGAAAATGTTCTCCCCATGGTTGAACAACCTATTTCGAGTGCCACCACTTCAGTTGTTTCCTCTATGGGGCCCGGATTTTACTCAGACGCGCCAATGACCTCGACCTTCCAATCTATTCCACCCCCGTCACCGGCCACTGACGTGTCTGACCTGTGTACCCTATCCCATAATACGTGAACTCCTACTAATCAACCGCCCTTGTTGCCTAAACCCCCTTTGGTACCTAGCCAAATTGGTGCTACCCCCATCCATACCATTCCTTTCCTCTTCCCTCCCTAAGGAGTGGTTAGCGCCCCGGTCATGGCTACCCTCAGCCTCCCTGGGTTAACCTTAGGATTACCCGTTTGGTATATTTCACCTCCCGTTCCCCCGTCGACACCAGATGTCGTCCTGCAACCAGTGCAACCCATTGTCACTACTAGTCAACCACCTCCCGGTGTAGTTATCCCATCATCCTCCATGAACCCCCCCCCTCCTCTCATCAAACCAATTGGGGGCAGAGGCCCCCAACCTTACACTGCTGTCCCACCTCCCAAGACTGTCAAAAACCCCCCTGTGTTTCGTGCTCCTCCCAAATGCTCACTGTGCGACGATTTGGGCCATGCAACTCACTAATGTCCTCAGTTACCGGCATTACAGGAACACATGGAAATGCTCGATGACGACCCCAGTATACTGGTTGTGCACCTTGATCCAACCCCTAAACCCCGCGACAAATCCCTGCGCACTAACCACCCCTATGCCATATGCGGTATTTACGAGCATTACACAAATCACTGTCCCGATCTCCCCGATTACAGAGCAGCTCTCTTTGAGATGAACAATCTGGATCTTGAGACCGCACCACCCACCATTGAGGAGATCCACCCCCCGGTCTCTTCCCCTTCCGAAGAGATTAATACCATTTATATGATCTCTTCCGCCACTACTCCCTCGTCAACCGATTTGACGACACAAACATTCCTTACTGATGAAGAGATTCTTGAGGCTCTCACTACCCTAGAGTATCCCTGGGATGACATGCACCATCGTTCCTACTTTCTCCCAGATGAATCCTCCTCTAGCACTGCTACCCAATTTGCAATCGAATCCAAAGACTTCCTTCCCCCCAAGGTCGACTGGTTCAAGGACCCTATTCCCACTCCTAACGCCTTTGAAGAAGGTAACATGGCGAACATCTCACCTTTCATCCAAATTGATATCGCTGCCCCAGGAAGCACCCCTGAACTCATCACTTTAGGAGCCTCTTGCAATGAGCAAGAGATTGAGGAGTACAAAAAACTCTTCAGAGAATTCCGTGATATCTTTGCCTGGTCCTATACCGAAATGCCCGGTCTTGACCCTGCCATTATAGAGCACCACATTGACACATGGCCTGATGTACCCCCCGTTCGTCAGAAACAACGTCCCATTCATCCCTCAAAGCTCCCAGCTGTCAAAACAGAGATTGAGAAACTTCGCACGGCAGGATTCATTTATCCTATTGCCTATACCACCTGGGTTTCCAACCCGGTTCTCGTTAACAAAAAAGAAGGCACCATTAGAGTATGCATTGACTTCCGAGATTTAAACCGCACTTGTCCCAAAGACAATTTCCCCACGCCATTTATTGACCAGCTCATCGATGCGTGTGCGGGACATGAAGTCCTCTTGTTCATGGATGGTTTTTCCGGATACAATCAGATCCAAATCCGAAAGGAAGACCAGTACAAAAATGCCTTTACTACCCCATGGGGCACCTTTGCCTATCGTGTCATGCCTTTTGGCCTAAAAAATGATGGTGCCACATTCCAGCGGGCCATGACCTATTGCTTTCATGATTTGGTCCACATCCTGCTCGTCTACCTTGATGACCTTACAGCTCGTTCCCGGAAACGATCAGACCACCTCAACGACCTTCGACAAGTTTTTCTGCGTTGTTGCAAATATCAGATCTACTTGAACCCACACAAGTGTGTCTTTTGCGTTCTGGCAGGCCGATTGTTGGGTTTCATTGTGTCCCAGAAAGGAATTACTGTTGATCCCCTGAAATTCCAAGCCATCTTAGAGCTTCCCTCTCCTCGAACGCTCCGGCAACTCCAAAGTCTGCAAGGGCGCTCCAATTTCCTTCGACGCTTCGTTCCTGATTACGCCACAATCGTTCATGGTTTCCTGCGCCTGCTCCGTACCCACATACCATTTGTCTGGGATGAGCAAGCCGAAGCTGCATTCGAAGCCCTTAAGAAAGCTCTCACATAAGCCCCCTTGATCTCCCCTCTAGATTTCTCTAAGGACTTCATCCTCTACGTCTCGGCATCTGAGCATGCTGTGTCCGGAGTCTTGGTTCAAGAAGACACCTCACACCAAGAGCATGTCATTTACTACATCAGCTAGAACTTGTCCGACCCACCCCTACATTGTCCATATGAGGAGAGACTAGCCCTAGCAGTGGTCTTTTCCGTCCAAAAATTGCGGCACTACATTTTTCTTAGTCATACCACGGTCGTCGCCGAATCTAACCCTATGGTATATCTTCTAAACCGACGGCTCCTGCAAGGTCGTGTGGCTAAATGGGTCATTATCCTCCAGGAGTATGACCTCACTTTTCGAACACCTAAGAGCACTAAAGCCCTTGTGATTGTCCAGCTCATCACTGATCTCCCTTCCTTCCTCCCAACCCCACCCATCTTCGATGAGTTACCCGATAATCACTTGTTCACTATGTCGTCTGATGATCCATGGTATGGTGATATCTTGTTATACTTACATACACAGAATTTCCAACCCACAGTCACTCATAATGGACGTCGTCGTATCCGTCACCAGGGCTCTCGCTACCTCCTCATAGGAGATGTCCTTTACCGGCGAGGGGTCGACACAATTCTTCATCGTTGCCTCACACATGAGGAAGCTGAACACGTCCTTAATGATTGTCATAGCAGTGCCTACGGCGGCCATTTTTCAGGGATGGCCACTGCCCAAAAGGTCGTCCGCGCTGGATACTTCTGGCCCACACTTTTCACCGATTGCATCACTGCGGTCAAGCATTGCCATAACTGCTAACTTTTTTCCCCCAAGGCCCGGACACCACCTGCTCCATTACACCCAGTCGTCACCGTTGGCCCCTTTTGTAAATGGGCCATCGACTTCATGGAGTGTAAACCCCCATCTGCGAACGGCCATAAGTACATCATTGTCGCCGTCGATTACTTCACCAAATGGGCGGAAGCCATGCCCACCTTCAACTGCACCACTGACACTGCTGCCCGTTTCTTTTTCAACCATGTTATCACACGATTCGGGGTCCCTAAACAGTTGGTCTCAGACCATGGATCACACTTTGAAGATTCCATTTGGCGTGAGTTATCCACCCTCCTCAAGTTTGAACACCAATTTTCCTCTGCTTACTACCCTCAAGGGAATGGTCAAGTAGAAGCTGTTAACAAAATTTTAAAAACCATACTCCAACGCACTGTTGACTGGCATAAGTCTAATTGGCACCATATGCTCTTCCTTGCCTTATGGGCTTACCGTACCTCCACCAAGACCGCCACTGGTTTTACCCCGTTTCATTTAGTTCATGGTGTAGAGTCTGTCCTCCCCATCGAGTGTCAGATACCTGCCTTACATATCGTCGTTGAGATTCTCCCCGATACTTCCCCCCTTGAGCAACGTCTTCTATCCCTCGAGCAAGCCGATGAATATCGTCATGCCACTCTCCAGAAAATCGAAGCTGCCAAAAACCGCTCCAAAGCCGATTATGACAAACATGTTCACCCTCGAACTTTCCATGAAGGGGACCTCGTCCTCACCTATGATCAAGCCCACAACAAAACCGGTAAAGGAAAGTTTGAGTCCATGTGGCAAGGCCCTTACATTGTGCAGACTTGCCTCGGCAAGGGGGCATACATTTTAGCCAACTCTGAAGGCCACCCTTTACGCAACCCCCGTAATGGGTTGTATCTTAAACGTTTTTACCCATAACTGAAACCGTGACCTCATTGGTCCGCATTGTACAGTTTTCTCTCTTTTTTTGTTTTTCACCTTCTTTACCATAATATGACCTTCATCTTTCTTTTTGCATGCCCACAGATGGACCATCTTCCACCTCATTACACTGGTTTCATTGATGGCGCAAGCCGCTGGTCTCCCAACCTGGCTTCTGCAACATGGGTCTTATATTCCCCTTCCAAAGAATTGATTCACCTTGACAAAATATGTATAGGCACCGCTACCAATAACCAGGCGAAGTATGATGCTGTGACCGGTCTCCTGACTGTTGCCCTCCAGATGGGTATATGTCACCTTCATGTGTTCCTAGACTCCCAGCTACTTGTCTCCCAGCTCAATAATTGCTACCAGGTACGTGATCCCTGCCTATTTAGAAAATTCCTGCATACAAAAAACTCAGCCGACAGTTTGAATCCATCACATTCACACATATCCCAAGAGCTCACAATAGTGTCGCAGATCAAATGGCAAATAACATCCTAGATTGGCACATCAATCACACCATGTAACACCTCCATCATGCATCATTATCCCATAGCATATCATCCAAATATATAAAAACCCAAAAAGACTGCATTGCATGTACATAAACCATAAAACCACATTTGCATCCATAGGGGCATCCACGTGCCCAACATCCTAGACTACTTGCATCCACGTGCAATACAAACATATCAAACATCATAAAGTGCATCCACGTGCGTACAACTAAGATAACATCACAAAAAGGTGCATCCATGTGCATATATATATACATCAAAAAATACATGTCACAATGCTATACATGCCCTGAGTACTCCTATACTCAGCTATACAAAAAAATGACTGTACATCCATCAAGCACTCCCTAATGAGAGTCATAACCTGCGTCACTGCTGGTATCCACTGCCTCTGAATCCTCCCCTCACTCCTCCTCTGGCAAATCCTCATCCCATCTGGGCTCCTGTGCCCATACCCTGTCCACCAAGACAGCCACCCGGATCGCAATCGATCTAAAATCCCGGGGTGCCCTCATACAATCCTGCACCACGTCCGGATCAATGTCCCACCACCCCTCGTCAGTCACTCCCACCAGCAGACGATCGAGTAGTGTCCGTACCGACTCTAGCGTCCCCTCCGCATCCCGACGACGCACCTCCCTCGGCCGCCCAGGCAGAGCTGGAACGGCCACAATCCCTCTATGTGCCACATGCCCTAGCGGCGGCCTCGGACTCACATCTGCAGATCATTCATTTGTCAGTAACAATATAGCAATCAACTATCATATACATAAAAATTGACAATGCAATCAAATCATACATACCATCTGGTCCCCATGCCTATCCTGGTGGCCGTGGCGCATCTGGATCTCCGGTAAAGTCCATATCTCTATATGGATAGTCCTCCAGTGTCAAGGGTAGCTAGAGCCACTACAGGTACAACTCCTGCGTAAAGTACCGCCTAATGTCACCGCCACCACGGCGGCGCATCATCTCGCCCCACCGCACCATCCACGGCTCCCTCAAGCCTCCTGCCCTGACCGGCACCCGCGGCCGCAGTGTGGGTACCCTCTCCATAAAGAATGCACATAAAAATGAACCATAGCAGAACCCCTTGCCAGATTCCTTCGCTGCGGTCAGCTGCTGCTGCATGTAGGTCAGGAACATCTGGCCCCACGCATAATAAGTACCGGCTAGTACACGCTCCACCAGCTGCATCTGACCCCCAGACACCTTCTCCGGTGACTGGGACCCCAAAACACACACCACACATGCTGCCATAGCCCGTACTGCTGGCTCCTGTAGGTCTCTCACCAAGAGTGCATTCCTATGCACCCGAGCCTCTGGCCCACAGAACCGCTCCAACATGTCATCCATATCAATGTCCGCAAACACCCGCGGCTGTGTGTTTGCTACCCTCCCTAGGCAGGGCAACCCCATCAAGAAGTACACATCAGTCAAGGTGAGGTCCACCCTCTCCACCCAGAAACCAACCAGTCGGTTCAGCAGCAATGCTGCTGATCGCATCATAGGTACCTCGGCGAACTTCAGAAGTCCGAATAGCCCCAGCATTGATCGCACCCGACGATCCTCTCGCACAACAGTCACGATCTCTTCCAGGATCTCTTGCTCTCTCCACAACACCTGCGGCATCCTATCAATCACGCAAAGGAACCTCATCAGACTCATGTAAAAAAAAAAAAAAAGGGGTTCCCTGCCGCGGTTTCCGACCGCGGCTGTCGGGCCTACAATCGCGGTCCCTAACCGCGACTGTCGGGCCTGAACCCGCGGTCCCTAACCGCGATCCATAACCGCGGCTGTCGGGCCTAAACCCACGGTCCATAACCGCGGCTGTTGAGCCTAAACCCGCGGTCCCTAACCGCGTTTCCAACCCGCTAACCCGCGCTCCACCCCCGTGGACCGTACAAGTAGTAGCCTGGGCCCCACTATCCCCCCTTGAACCCAATGACGATGCAGGTATGAGTTTAATGGAATACCTGTATCTCCCGGATCTAAAGTCAGCCGGTCGGATCGTCCAAAAATGTCAACTCAGCTCTAGTCCACTCTAATCGCTGGTCAACGTCAAATAGTACAAATGACACGTGTCATGTTGGGCCCACTTACTATTTATAGTCAGTTGAATTTTTTCTTGTTTTGGCCATTCTGCACCCATACGGAGTCCATTTTTTGAATTGTTTCCATCATTGGAATCAGCACGACGAGGCCGTCACGATGGTCACCTCGTTGCATCATTTTTTCTACGTCATTTTTTGCCCATTTTTTAGACACCACTAGTCGCCTCGGTTTGCGTGCCACTTCGGCCGTTCTCCGTTTTTCACACTTTTTATATTGCCAGATTCATTTTTCCGTGCTCGTGATGATGCTTGAGATCATTTCTTGCTCTCACTTGGTACAATTTCAACATTGTGTCCCGACACTTTGCTGCCACGATCTGCGCACCACATCGGCCGCTACCAGATTGTCCCACGCTTTTTACATGAGCCATCCACTCCTGTCATACTGCAATTGTTTCGTTATTTTTCCACCATTCATTTTCCCCGCAAGGAGGCCCACCAGTGTTCCCCCCCACCCTCGTTCCTGGTCATCATAAATGTTCCTTGATTGAACACTTCCTCCTTGCCTGGCCATTCCATTAATTCAGAGTCTTCTTATCGCTTTCAGACTCCGTAAAATTGAAAGCAACCACGAGCATGCACTGTCCTGGGCTCGTAAAATCCACACGACAGTACCATTCCGTTACTTCAGAGTCTTCTTATTGCTTTCAGACTACGTAAATTTGAAAGCAACCATGAGCATGCACTGTCCTGGGCTCGTAAAATCCACACGACAGTACCACTCCATTACTTCAGAGTCTTCTTATTTCTTTCAGACTCCATAAAATTGAAAGCAACCACGAGCATGCACTGTCCTGGGCTCGTAAAATCCACATGACAGTACCACTCCATTACTTCAGAGTCTTCTTATTGCTTTCAGTAAAATTGAAAGCAACCACGAGCATGCACTGTCCTGGGCTCGTAAAATCCACACGATAGTACCATTCCGTTACTTCAGAGTCTTCTTATTGCTTTTAGACTCCGTAAAATTGAAAGCAACCATGAGCATGCACTGTCCTGGGCTCGTAAAATCCACACGACAGTACCATTCTGTTACTTCAGAGTCTTCTTATTGCTTTTAGACTCCATAAAATTGAAAGCAACTACGAGCATGAACTGTCCTGGGCTCGTACAAATCCACATGACAGTACCATTTTATATACATACTTCTTCTCATTCCCTAACCCATGAAGAAGTCCCCCCATGCCTCTTGGCGCTATGATCAATCTTCTCCGTAGCACCCCCAATTCGGTTGCCTTTGTTCAGAGTATTCTGCAGTCTCCTACCACTTTACCACAGCTTGAGTCTCCTGCAGCCCCGTCACCCTCCCAGATCCAATACAGATATGATGCCCTTACCACCAGTCAGTTTTATATGCTGCCCGATCATCCCCGCCATCATACTCTAAACAAAAGAAGTTTGAGTCCACCCACTCTACTTGCCCAGTTATTCCCCCCAGTTTATTACTCTTGCCAACAGTACTATCACATTTCGGTTTTCCACTTCACGCTCCTGTCAAGGAAACATCATTGCCTTGATAGTTGCAGGTCTCCCTCTGTCGACAACAGCCCCTCTATCCTAGAGGATAGACCCAGAGGCCCCTGCGCCTTGGACCCATCACCATCTGTGGTGAGTGCCTACGGACCATTTTGGGAGGAGTCATCATTGCCTCTCCGAATGGTTGTTTCTCACATGCTCGACTTCAGCACCTTGATCGCATCATTGAGAATCGCGCAGCATTTTTCTTCCTTCCATTATTTGTCGAAGACCCCGGATTTCCCCCGACTCTAGCACATTGGTGAGTCACTTCGAAACGCCCAGTTATATGTTCTCGTGGATGCCCGGGCTACGTTGGCGATTGTATTCAGAAGCCATCTAGTTACATGCTTCCTTGAGTACCCAGTTCAGTCCCAGTTCAGTGTACCATGACGAATATGACCCCTGTCACTCTGATATAGCAGCTCATCAGTTCCTTTGGTACCACATTCAGTAGCACTGCTGTCATTCCAGTGCATCCGTTTTTCAGTTCAGACATGGTCAGCACAGTAGTATGTCCCAGATTTGTGTCCCTTCTGGACCCTTATGATATACATAGTGGTTTTCTATGTTTATGTATCTTGATACGAGCATGGGTATGCCTGCCTCGTCCATATATTGAGATTCTTCCTCATTCAGTATTTGAGGTCATATATATGTCAGGTCCCCATATTTTGGACCCCATTTTTATTATTATATCCTGATACGAGCATGGGAATGCCCGCCTCGTCCATATGATCAGATGATTCCTCATCCATTCTTGAGGTTATGTACTTTCAGCTCCTGCAGTTGGTTCAGGATCGTTCTTCCGAGTTTCAGTTTGTTTCTTCTCTTCTCCACACCCCAGGAAAACCAAATATGACTTATGATGTCCATCGGCCATACGATGAGCTCCTTCCCTCGCACATCAGGGGGCAATTTGTTAACACCCAAAAAGTGTTCACTACCTCATCTACCCCACTACATGGCTCATTTGTCCATTTTCCTACCATATTTCCTTGAAAAACCTGAAATTACCACTAAAAAGCCTCCAAAAGGCCATAAAACCCCTTTTTCCTCTAAAGATATCCAAAATTCCTCTAAAAATAGCAACAATCCCCCAAAAGGGAAGAAAAATATAAAATAATGAGGAAAAGGAGGAAAAAACCCTAAACAAGCTGCCCTAAACCACATGGTTTCCCAAAACCATGGGCCAGCACTCCACCACTAAAAAACTATAAATAAGTGATGGAGACCCCTTATTTCACACCCATAGTCAAAAGCGCCCTTACTCTGCCAAAGTTGCTCTCGAAACCCTAGCTCACCATTAAGCTATTTTCACCATCGGAGAAAGAGAAGGAGCAAGCTGGAGCACGGAACAACCCTCTCGGATCACCGCAATGAGCTTCACCAACCTCCACATTGGAGGTAATCTTAATATAAAAACCATTTTCCATATATTGATTTTTCTGTTTTATGCACGTGTTTAGATTAGTTGTTATTTCTATTTTAGCTTCTTTATCTTCCACTTATTGAACTGCTACTAAGGAGTCCATTCTCCTTAGTAGGTGCTCATTCGCACAAGCTAGGGGTAAAACCCTAGCTACAATGTCTCTAATAGCTTGGATTAGTGTAATATTCACACTCACATTTCATAATTCTCCTAGGAGATCAAATTTAGACTGCAGCATTAGTTTTTCAACAATTCAAAATTGAGTGTATGATGGAGTTCATTTTTTCTCTGTTTCTTGTGGTTTACTCGGTGGGATGGGTGGATTATTATCTCCATATTGAAAAAGTAAGATCGCTGGTTCTTCGTCATACTGAATTGGTGAGGTATCTGTATCTCTTCATTTTCTTCCTCTGTAATTCAGGGAGAGGTAGTTTTATTGATATTTCTTCTAGAGCATAATTGGATGTCATGGAAGTCTACTCTAGAAATGGAATAGGCTGCATAATTAGATAAATCAGAAGCCATTACAAGTTGTCTAGCCGTATTATTAGGGTTGGGAGTGGTTTGTGCAGGAATAAGTGGTGTATGAGTTGGATTATTCAATGGCAGTGTTAACTAAGTTTGTGGAGGAGGTTGTTAGAATAATCAACCCATAGTTTACCCACTTAGACATTAATTCATTTATTTTTGTCTTATTTTCCTAGTTCATGTGTCCCACCTTGTGCAAGTTGCTATTTGCCTATCCATAGAGGTCAAACTTGCCACATTTGACTCATGTAGCGCATGGGAAAGTCCAAGGAATCAAATCTTCTTTATTCCTGGCCTCCTAGGTGCCTATCTTCTTTTTCTGCTTTATTGCCTGCTTTTTCAGTGTTTTAAGGCAAATGGGAAAGCTAGACTAGGTGAGGTGAAATTGTTTTTTTTCCTACACATCCTCCTCTCTTTCCTCCATGCAAAAGCATGTATGAGGTTCCATTCCACCACTCTTTAGCTTGCCTATGCCTTTTTTCCAATTCGTGAGCTCCATGACAGATTTGGGATCAGCTTTTTACACCTATGGGGGATTTGCTTATTTTTGGTAAGCCTGCTTTATGCTAGACTTGGATCACTCCTCATGCATTCGATTTCTTGATGTATTCTATTTATTCAGCAGCCTATGTTATTACAGGGTTGGCTATTGTACACTTACATAATACAGTTTAGTGTTACAGCTCCATTTTCAGTCTCTTTTGTGAGTGATTTTGCATGATCAATTGATAATTGTTGTGAGTAAAATTAATCTATTACTGGGTTTAATTTCCACAGAGGTTGCATTAATGGTTGTATCAATGCGAATTGGAATTGGTGATTTTACATTTGAGGAGGTTGTGATTGGATATGTTGTTGATTCCAAAAGCCTATATTTATCCATTTTGGTTGCCAGGGTTTTTTTGTGAGTATGGAGGTGCCCAGGTTTGTTGTGGCATAGGTGGATTCCAAGGTTGGGAGTTTTTTGGAACTTGTGGAGCTTTTGAGACTTGTGGTTGGTGTATTTGAGAATTATTCCAATAAGGATTAAATTATTGCACATTATCTAGCATTGTACCTCAACGTTGAGGTAGCCATGGGCGCTTTTGAGAAATAAAGCAAACAAGTTTTGCATCTGTCCCTGCTTCCACATATATAGCCTTAAGTCCTCGAAGTGAGGGGCATTATTTTGTAGGATTCTCCTAGTCACATAAAAGGAATATTTCCACTTTGTCTAATGTACAACTCTTGAGAGGGTTCCTTTTTCTGCATATAGGGAAAAAATGGATAAAGCTTGATCTTCCTCTTCTTTCCTTTTCTTTTCATGAAGTGCATCCAGCTTATAAATAAAATAGCTAAGGATATCATTTTTAAAATCCTCCAGGATATTGCTAACATCCAACCTTGAAACTCCTTCCCTTTAAGTCTTGGTGGTTCTGTTCACTACATCTTTGATCCCTTTTCCTAACCTAGAGGCATTCCCTAAATATCTTCTGCAAAGGTGACATATTTTTGCATACTAGGGATACATCCCTTGCACCCATTAAATTTAGAAACTCAATGCAATCATCTTTGGTTCCTTGTAAGAGCAGAGTTGTCAATGTATCATCATTTACTGCATTTTGTCTTGATCTTTGCACTCTAGATTGAAATATCTCCACATAGTACTCTAAGTTTTCATCCTCTTGCTAGTTCATTTTAAAGATGGATTCCTTTTGATCCTTATCTTTGTAATATTCTTAGTATTTATCCAGGAATACTTTCTTCATCTAGGCCCATATTGTAATGTTATCCCCTCCCAACCCCATGAACCACCTAAGTGCCTGATTTTTCAAAGTGGATGGAAAAAATTTCATTTTTTGTTGATCTGTAACGTAATCATAACTTATGCAAAGGACATAAAATTCAAATAGAAATGTCTTTGGGTACTCACTTGACATGCCATAAAAAATCGGCAATGTTGAATGTGGGATGTTCTTCACCGAGTTTCTAATTCTAGTTGTTGAATTTCTTATTAGGAATTATAAGGTATAGGTTCTTCGACTCAATTCCTATCCATTCGTCTCTCCTTGGTTTTGTATTCTCTATTTGGAATGTGCTCTCCCTTTCCATCCATATTTACCCAAAATTATTCCAATGTAGCCTATCTAGGTGCCAATGGAGATTCAGTAGACTATTGTTCCTCGCTCAACTAGCTGTCACCACTTAAATGATTGGGAATCTCTTCTTCCTAAACAAATTGTTCTCCCTAAACAAATTATGTCACTGATAGGTTTTCATCAACATGCATTGTTAAAACCGTTTGATCAGTGGGAGCGCTAAAATGCTTTAGTCTCCCTTGCTTTGGAATGTTGGTAGAAGGTTTTCTCCTTCGAGTACGTCCTCCTCTTATTGATCTTCATGCAATTCTTAACCAATTCTTAACCAAAAAAGAGAAGGGTTGAATTGTCTTAACCAATACTTAGGTCTGTAGAAAACATACGACTTTTCTTAAACAAAATTGCGCCAAGAGACCACTGAAGTATGAAAAACTAAGAGACTTAGCAAACACATACATAACAGTAGAAGTAATTCTCACACTAACTACCATGTAATATTAAAACACAGAGATGAAGTAGTATTATTTATAGACACAAAATAAAATAGAAGAAGCTTGAGAGTTATTCCTAGCCTTCAGTGTCTAGGTTGATGGGATTTGAAGGGGTTCCAGCATCCATTCCCTTAGCTGCAGTCTCCAGGGCTTCCTTCTCAGCAGTGTTTTCCTCTGCATTATCCTCCACATATGAGGTGATAATTGTAGTGTAAAGGCATGGTATTGTCTTTCCATATGTTACAATTTTTTTAGAACAGGATTAGTTTCTTGCTTGCCGATGTTAGAAGCAATGATTCCTTAAAATTCCATTATAGTTCAACTAGGCCTATTTAGAATCTATTCCATTGGATTGACATTGGTTAGATACTTCCAACCTATTCACCATCACATAATCTGGGGGTTGAGCTCTCTTATTCCTAATTCTAGATTCTAGAATCCCACTTGTCTCCTGGTGTGCTCTGAATGATGAAGCTGGTAACCTCTTTGAATGCCCATAATATCCACTCCATATTTTTGCAAGAGATTTTGGTTGCCTAGAATGTCTCTTGCACTCCTCTCTCTTGTTCTCTTATGGGAATCTGGAGCCTCGAACACTAGAAGGGGAAAAGCATATTCCATTCTTCCTTCTATCAAAAACACCGAACATGACTGATTTGTCACTTTTGTATGCCTACTTGAACTTGTTCCTTCTCTACCAACCCACTTCCAAGATAAAGAAGTTAGGGACTTACTTCCCTTAATGGATCCATCACATACAGAACTATTTCCAGCAATTGAACTTGTAAGTTTAAAGCAAGTTCAGGGCCCTCTTCTACAATATCTTATGTTAAGGCAAGTTTTAGTAATAATAAGTGAATATTTCTCATCTCCTTCTCATACCTAGAATTATAGAACAAGAAAAATAATTATTAAGTATAAGCATGCCTTAGGATTTCCACTTCCAGAAATTTTATGGAAATACTCTGGAATTCCCCAAAACAGAAACTTCTTTGAATTTCTGTGTTCTGGTATTCATCTTAATAATCATTTCGCTAGTATTATTGAAATATTCATCTTTATAAAATCTACATGACATAGCCATAATATGTACGATGTGTATTTTTCTATTCCATGTTTGATTACAATAGGAAAAGATGCATAATTGTAGTGATCGTTTTACTTCTCTCTATTTTTTTTGCAAAAGTTTGATTCTTTCATTAGAAAAACAATTTCGAAAAGGAGGGGGTAATGATGCAATGAGTGTCATTCATTAGTGGAGACTGTCATGATTATTGTACTCATCGTTGTGTATATTGGATTTTTGGGAGCCATCCAGTTCGGTAACTCATTTGAAGCCTTGCCAAACAAAATGAGGATATTGAATTTCATGGGCAATTCCTTTGGATGTTATGCTTCTGGAGAACATTTGGTTTCTGCTGCTAGAGATGGATATTTAAAAGAGACTAAGTATCTATTGGAATGCAACCCTCGTCTTGCAAAGTATTCAACTTTTTAGTGTTCAAAATTCTCCTCTGCATTATTCAGCAGCTCAAGGACAGAATGAGGTATAGGAAAATTCTCTGTTTATTTCTGGCATTGTCAAGCTATGATAAGTGATGATTAAATGATTATATATCTTAACATGATTTATTCCTGTATATTGTCTCTCTTGCTTGAATATGGGGTTGATGTGAACATTCAGAACTATTGTGGTCAGGTGGGTATTGAAGTTTTTCCTTTTCTTTTTCTGGAATTTTGTTTATCATCTTTGGATGGTATGATTCACGAATTATCAAAATGAATTCCCAAGCAAGTCAGTTTTGTCTTGTTTAATGAGTTGAAACTTCTGTGCTAGTTGTACCGTCAAATCCTATAATGTTTGGGAATCGCATAATGGTTTAAACTTGAAGTCAATTATGTCTTGTTTAATAAGTTGTAACGTGTCTTCTAGTACTTTTGTTAAATCATATAGTATTAGTTTTTTAACATTAAGCTAGCATTATATTAGGATCTTTACTGAGAGAATAACGAGTACAGCAATCAAACACAAGCACATCACAAGAGACAAGAGACACAAAGAGTTTTCCTCAGGGAAACCATAAAGGAGAAAACCCTGCAACTTCCTCAGAGATAGAATCAACACCAAAACAGTAAAAGCCCCAAAGCAGGAGTCTTCTTCTTCTATCTAGTCCCAGTATTTCCTTCCTCACTAATGCGCCACACTTGAGTGAGTGAATGAAGTGTGTTACAAGTGATAAATAGAGAGGCTCTCACTCTCTATTTATATTCTTCCGTTCACTTGAAGTGCACTCCATCACGTCATCCTTAGTTAACAATTACTTACTAGAGCTGACATGTCTAGGAGTGTCTAATAACCCTAGTGCCCCACCACTTGTGGGGACTTTTCCACCTCCGACCAATAAGAGGGTAACACAATGGTGGGGACTATTTCCCCGACTTAAAATGACTCACCTAGGGTTGAATTCACTAGGATAGTCTAATAACCCAAGGGCCCCACAACTATGGGGACTTTAACCCTTTACAAATAGGAGGGTTACCCACAATGAATTGACATGAATTCATTATAGAAACTTCCCGATCAGAACATCGGGGCATGACATGAATCAAATACATCCTGAAATAAACATCAGGTTACAATAGATAATAAATACAAGTGAATACATTCTGAAGTTACAATTACATCAACACTCCCTCTTAACTGGGAAGGTATTCTCTTGACATAATTTATCAGCACAAGTCTTCTTCTCTGTATCATCTAGGTCATCGTCAGGTCTTCGTCATCTTCAAATTCATCTTCATCTTCAAATCATCTTTATCTATAAGTCATCTTCATTGGATCTGGATCATCTCTCGATCTGGATCATCATGGAGCATCATAACCAGATCTAGATCATCATGGAACATCATCACTGGATCTAGATCATCTCTCGATCTGGATCAACATCACTGGACTGGATTTGGATCATCACTCGATATGGATTATCACTACTGGATCATCATCACTGGATCTCGATCATCACTCGATCTAGATCATCATTGGCTATCATCACTGGATCTTAATCATCACTCGATCTAGATCATCCCTGGTGCTATCTCATGATTCTTCTCGTCACAAGAATTTCTACAGAGCTAGCCCTTTTTCATGCTGGTTGTAGGCCTACCATCATGTAGGTCTTTTCCCAGCACTTACATCTGACCTACTTGTCAGAAAGGCACGCCCAACACTTACATCTGATCATATAGGAACCAATCCTATAATCACATCAGAAATGCCCTACACTCACATTCACCAGCATGATAGGAAATCACATCACTAACATCTGTGAAAAGGATCAGCACTTACATCTGACCTACTCGTCAGAAAGGCACATCCATCGAGACAGGCACACATCCTATCACAGTGATGGAAGATTTCAGCACTTACATCTGACCTACCCATTAGAAAGGCACATCCATCCAGACAGGAACACATCCTATCACAGTGAAGGAAGACTCCCATCCAGATAGGAACACATCCTATCACAGTGATGAAAGGGATTGCACTCACATCTGATCCTATGAGAACACATCCCAGTAGTCATATCAGAATGGCCCCCAGTCCTCGACTAATCTACCTGGTAACTGACCAGGCGCCTCCATTCTCCTAGAGAATGGCAGTTGCCCTTACATCCGACCTGCTCGTCGAAATGGCCAACACTCACATCTAACATGGAAGGAACTAAATCCTTTAGCCATGAACAGAATGGTTCAGCCCTTACATCTGATCTAGTGGGAACACATCCCTCTATCACATCAAAATGGCTACTCAGTCCTACACTGAGTGATCCTGGTAACTGACCAAGTGTCTCCATTCCTAGAATGGAAATTGCCCTTACATCTGTCCTACTCGACAGAATGGCCAACACTCATATATGACATGGAAGGAACCAATCCTCTCACCATGACAGAATGGGTCAGCCCTTACATCTGACCATGGAAGGAACCAATCCTCTCACTATGTCAGAATGGCTATGGGTCTCATCACTTTCTCTTGGAGGGAACCTCGATTTGGAGAACACCAAGTCTCTCCCTGAAGTACTCCAACTTCACCCTAGCCAATGGCCTCGTCAATACATCAGCTATCTGTTCCTTTGTCACAACATACTGGAGCTTCACTGCTCCTCTCTACACCATATCCTTGATATAGTGATACTTGATCTCGATATGCTTCGACTTGTCATGGAGCACTGGATTCTTTAACAACTTCACGCAACTCTGGTTGTCACAATGTATACAAGTAGCATCCAACTAGAGATCAAATATATCATACAGTAGCCTCCGCAGCCATACTACCTCACAACTAGCTGAACAAGCTGCGACATACCCTGCTTCAGCTATACTCAGTGCCACATAGGATTTCTTCCTGCTAAACCAAGAGATCACACCTGATCCCATATTGAAGCAACATCCTAAAGTACTCTTCCTGTAGATGGAACTGCCTGCCCAATATGAATCAACATAACCCTCTAGGTTAATCTTTTGATTTGCATCATACTTGAGTCCATAATAAACTATACCCCTGCATGCTTTGCAACCATCAGGTGAACATGTCTCAATGTGTTCACAGCAAAGAAAATATATGGTCTCAGGTACATCAAGGACCCAATAATCTGACGATACATCGTAGAATCAACCATCTCTGATGAAGCATCAATTAATAGCTTCATGTTCGATGCCATAGGTGTGGTCATGAATTCCATCATCCTGAACCTCTTCAAGATCTCTACTGCATACTTTGCTTGTCCAAGGAAGATTCCATCTGCACTTTGCCACACCTCCATACCTAGAACAATAGTGCATCAACACATAACACGAGTATCACTGGTCTTCCATCTTCAACCTTGAAGCAAAGGTTGGAATCCTCTTTACTCTTAGTAAAGCTTAGAGTCATCAGTAATCTATCCATCCTGTCATATCATGTCGAACCTTGGGATCTTCTATAGTCGCTCCCTCTGAAGCGAAGCATCGTACTCCCTCTGTCTTCTGTACTCTATGCACTGAAACATTCTGTACTGAAGTGACAAGTAGTATCCATCTAGGATCATTGGATACCAAGATCCTCTATTTTGAACTTTTTCAAAAGTTCTTCTCACATCCATCTATGAGCTTGTCATCCTTTATCAACCTTGTAGCAAAGGTTATGATATTCATCAAGCTCATCATGTATGTGTTATCCCATGGGTGTCTTCTAAACTTGTACAAGGCCTTCTTTCATTTGCACACATGATTATGCATGTCATGTGACTTTACTTCTAATAGCTGTAAATGTTTCTGTTAGGAACCCATGTCAATCCCTCTCTTTACTATGTTAGTATATTGTTGTTGGACGCATATGCTTTGTAAGTCGTCCCATAGTAATTGTTGATCCATAGTTTGTGTTATTTTTGTGAGGTGCATATGCTTTGTAAGCCGCTTGTAGTAATTGTTGATCCATAGTTTGTGTTATTTTTGTGAGGCACATATGCTTTGTAAGCTGCTTGTAGTAATTGTTGATCCATAGTTTATATTGGCCCATGGTTTTGACCCATAGTATTGGCGCCCATAGTTTATATTGGCCCATGGTTTTGATCCATGGTATTGGCGCCTCTTTTTAATATATAAGTGTGTGTTGAGGCCAAGGAAGGCACCGTGAAGTTATTTTGTATTGAGCTTGCTCAAAGGAGGTTGCCCCCTCGAAGTGGCTTGCAATTAATATAAAAGTGATTTTGAGTTTTGCTTCTATATCGTGTGTTTTGATTACTTGTTTGCTGCAGGGTCCTCACATCTGGTATCAGAGCACTTTCCTTGGCACAAGTAGGAATTTTTTTTTGGGGGCAGTGTCTTTCAGATCAATTTTTGAAACTTTTTGCACAAAATCAGAAGAAAAAGATTGCATATTTGAATTCCTGTTTCAAAAACACGCAGTTTCAAAAAAACAATCATCTCGTTTGGAGTTCTAAAAGTGGAGATATCGCGGATTTAAAATCTGCAATTTTTCAGAATTTCAGTGACGGCCGCGGAAATTGCGGCGAGAAAATCTTCTGACCGAGTGCCCAGATTTCTATTCCAATTTCATGGGTAGAAGCAGAGTGGTTGTTCTAGTTCTGGAAACATGCTATAATAGCGATTCTAAGCAATATAGATCCGGTTTTTGAACATTGGGTGGAATTTCTGCCCAAATTTTTTTTCTGTTGCAGGTTCGGATTTGGAAATAATCCCTCTTCGCTTAACTGTGGGAAGTACTTGGACATAAGCCCTAAAAATCATTGTGAGGAGTACCACGGGAACCCCAAAGTAGCTGGCCCATTGAGAGAACCTGCCATCGAAAAGGGCAATGACCCCTACCTGATTGACTAGTTCCCACCCGTGAGGTAAACCAAGAGCTATCGTTTGTGCCCAATCAGTTATCAGTTTTACCTGAGCCATGGAGTGAGGGGTACTGCCCCAATATGCAAGCCGTCAAACAGCATTGGTGGCCGAGTGAATCTCTTGAACCGACAGGAAGCCGCACATACCTGGGGTCCATATCTATTTTCAATTGTACAATTGCAGATTTCCTCTGTCTAGAACTGTTGCCGATCAGTTCCGCATCATTGCAGATCCTTTTGTTGCTGATCACTTCCGCGCCATTACAGATCCCTTCCTGAAAAATCTCCTGCTTATGGTTGTCACCCGCACAGGAGCAAAAATCATGGAGGAAGCACTTGCAGCCATCCAAGCCAAACTCCAGGAACTGGATGAAAAATTTCTCGGTCTCCATCTTGAGCATTCAACTATGAACACCAGACGATAGTCTGAGTCTTCATCAACCAATGGGTTCTCTTCTTCCAGCAATTTTCGCGGTCCGAAGCTAGATTTTCCACGCTTCAATGGTACTGATCTGACTAGATGGATCTATCGTGCAGAACAGTATTTCAGCCTTCATAATACTTTGATGTCCACCAAGTTCCACTTGCCTCCTTTCATTTGGAATAGGAAGCTCTTCAATGGTATCGTTGGTACATCAAGGCTCATGAAGAGCCAAAATGGACTGCTTTTTGCTAGCTCCTTTTGCACCGATTTGGTCCGAGTGCTTTTGATGACTTCACAGGAGCTCTCACTAAACTTCACCAAACTGGCACTGTGAAAGAGTATCAAACTGAATTTGAGAAACTAGCTAATCACACTGAAGGATTACCTGATGACTTCTATTGGAGTTGTTTTATCAGTGGTCTAAAGGATGCAATTTTCTCTGAGGTCAAAATGTTCAGTCCCAACACAATGATGGAAGCCTTGGGGTTGGCTAAGTTGGCAGAAGACAAGATGGCAGCCCAACAGCACTCCAAATACTCTTTTGTTCCCTTCCGCAATATGGGTTCTCAACGACCTCCCATTCCGCCAGCTCCTCGCTCACCTCCAATCAAGCATTTGTCTGAAACAGAGATGCAAGCACGCAGAGAAAAAGGGCTTTCTTATAATTGTGATGAGAAATTCAGTCGGGGACATCGATGTGTTCAAAAAAAGATCTATCTCTTGGATGTGGATTCTCCACCTGCCTCCGAAATTGGTGAAGAAGTTGCTGATGTAATGGATGCTCCGGTTGACACTCAGGAGCCGCCTACTGACCCTCCATCTCAGGACGACCAGCCCGAGATATCCCTCCATGCTTTAGCTGGAGTCACTGCCCCTGAAACAATGCGGGTACGCGGTTACTTCAAGAAGCTTCCTCTTACGATACTCATTGATTCTGGCAGCACTCATCATTTCATTGACCCTCGGATCGCCAAACAAGCTGATTGTTTTATCCATCCTTGCTCCAACTTTGAAGTCATGGTTTCCAATGGGGGCACCTTACCTTGCAAAGGGAAGTTTCATAATGTACGTATCTCTATGGGAGATTATAACCTCCGCTCTGACATGTTTGACTTGACCTTAGGCAGATGTGATGTGGTTTTGGGTGCTCAATGGCTGCACACACTTGGCCCCATATTATGGGATTTTGCTGAACTTTGGATGTAGTTCTCCCCCGATGGACACAAACACACATTGAAAGGCTTACAACCAAGGTCTCTCAGCATCATCAGTTCACATCGCATGGAAAAACTCCTTCAGAAGAGTTCCCATGGTGTCATTGCTCAGCTCCATTCCCTTCAAATGCAACCATCAACGGCCCCCACTACTCCTTTGGATCTCCAACAAATTATGGATCGCTATATAGGTGTTTTTGCTGAACCAGTGGGACTTCCACCTTCACGACCAGAGGACCATCGTATTCAGCTCCTCCCTGGTAGCATTCCTCCCAACATCAGGCCCTATTTGCGGAAATTCATTATGGTATTTTTTTATGATATCCTCATCTACAATAAAACATGGGCTGAACATCTCTAGCCTCTAGCTCTTGTAATGCAACTTTTCTCTTATCATCATCTCCATGACAAAAAGTCTAAATGTGTTTTTGGAAAAAAGGAAGTTTAGTATCTCGGGCACATGATCTCAGCACAAGGGGTTCGTGTGGATCCTACCAAAATCACTGCCATGAACAATTGGCCACCTCCTAAGACACTCAAGAGCCTTCGTGGTTTTTTGGGGTTTACTGGCTACTACGGCAAGTTTGTCAAGGATTATGGGAAGCTTGCAGCTCCATTAACTGCGCTGTTGAAAAATGATGCTTTTACATGGACACTTGTTACTGAGCGTGCATTTGACAAGCTGAAACAAGCTATGTGTACTACACCTGTTCTAGCTATGACCGATTTTTCCAAGCCCTTCACTATTAAGAGTGATGCTTGCGGAAATGGACTTGGTGCTATTCTCCTTCAAGATGAACACCCCATTGCATTCACCCGTAAAGCCCTTTCCGCTAAGAATTTAGCTGCCTCTACATATGAGAAGGAAATGATGGCCATTTTGCATGCAGTACAAAAGTGGCGACCCTTTATGCATCGAGACTGATCACCAGAGTCTGAAATATTTCCTAGAACAACGTGTATCCTCCCTAGCACAACAGAAATGGGTTAACAAACTCATGGGTTATGACTATGAGATCACTTATAAGAAGGGTATGGACACTCTTGTGGCGGATGCCCTTTCTCGCGCCAAGGTTCTCTTTCCGCTATTTCTATGCTTGATCCAAATTGGTTGCAATCAGTTCAGCAGGGTTATGTCAATAACTCTTCATTATCTCACATCATCCAACGCTTGGAAAACAACCCTGCTGTTGTTCCACATTACTCTTGGGATGGTGCTTCACTGCGATACAAAGGTCGTCTGGTGCTTCCCCAGAACACAGCTCTTCAACAAGCTATCTTCTATGAACTCCATGCTTCTCCATCAGCGGAGCACTCTGGTTTTCTCAAAACGTATGAACGGGCACGGCGCAACTTCTTTTGGCAGGGCATGAAAAGGACAATTCAACAGATGGTGGTTGAATGTGATACCTGCCAGCGCAATAAGGGTGAAACAACACCCCTTTCGGGATTGCTCGAGACCTTGCCCATACCTCCCCAGATATGGACAGATATTTCTATGGATTTCATTGACGGGCTCCCTAAATCTGGAGGGAAGACTGTGATTTTGGTTGTGGTTCATCGCCTCTCCAAATATAGTCATTTTTGTGCTCTCAGCCATCCCTATACTGCCTCTTCCGTTGCTCAAATTTTCCTGGACCAGATCTTTCGTCTTCATGGAATACCTTCTTCCATTGTCTCGGATCGTGATGCGACTTTCACCAGTCATTTTTGGACAGAACTCCTTCACCACACTAGCACCAAACTGAAGATGCGTTCAGGTTATCACCCCCAAACGGATGGTCAGATTAAAATTATCAATAAATGCTTGGAACCTTATCATTGTTGCTTCTCCTCTGAGCAACAACATCAGTGGGCAAAGTGGCTCCCTCTCGCTGAATGGTGGTACAATACCTCTTACCGCACTACCTCTAAAATGACTCCATATGATGCAGTCTATGTTCCGTCACCGCCATTTCTTCTTCCTTACACCCCCAACAGTTCTCCAGTTCAGGCAGTTGACGTGGTCCTTCACATTTTGCGTGAAAACCTTCACATGGCCAGAAATCACATGAAGCAACAAGCTGATCAGCACCGTTCTGAGCGCACTTTTGAAGCCGGTGATATGCTTTTTCTTCGTCTCCAGCCTTACAAGCAATCCTCACTAAAACTCAAAGGGCGTCATCAGCTCTCTCCAAAGTTCTATGGGCCATATAGGATTCTTCAGAAGATTGGGTCTGTTGCTTCTAAATTGGAACTTTCGCCTTCTTCCCACATTCATCCAATATTTCATGTCTCTTGTCTGAAGAAAGTTCTTGGCACCAACATCAAAGGCCAAACTATTTTACTAGAACTGGACAATGAAGGATCCATCTTTTTGGAGTCGGAGGCTATCCTCAATAAGCGCCCTCATCAGCTTCGCTCTCACTCTATCACAGAGGTCTTAATTCAATGGCATGGAACGCAGCCCTAGGATGCTACGTGGAAACCACTCCTCCAGATACAGTGACAATTTCCACATCTAAAGATTTGAGGACAAAGCTTTTTCTAATGGGGAGGGGATGTTAGGAACCCATGTCAATCCCTCTCTTTACTATGTTAGTATATTGTTGTTGGACGCATATGCTTTATAAGTCGTCCCATAGTAATTGTTGATCCATAGTTTGTGTTATTTTTGTGAGACGCATATGCTTTGTAAGCCGCCTATAGTAATTGTTGATCCATAGTTTATATTGGCCCATGGTTTTGACCCATAGTATTGGCGCCCATAGTTTATATTGGCCCATGGTTTTGACCCATGGTATTGGCGCCTATTTTTAATATATAAGTGTGTGTTGAGGCCAAGGAAGGCACCGTGAAGTTATTTTGTATTGAGCTTGCTCAAAGGAGGTTGCCCCCTCGAAGTGGCTTGCGATTAATATAAAAGTGATTTTGAGTTATGCTGCTATATCATGTGTTTTGATTACTTGTTTGCTGCAGGGTCCTCACAGTTTCTTTGTAGTCTATGCCTTCTTTTTTTGAGAAGCCTCATGCTATGAATCTTTCTTTGTATCCCACGATGTTTCCATCTACTACATGATGGAGCTATGAACTTCTCTTCATGTATTGATACTGCATCCTAGACATCATTCTTCTTGAACTGGTCTTCCATTTCTTCTTGGTTACTTATTCATGGTTGGAAGGTTCTGTATCAATGATGTCGTTGTATTCATCATATTATTCTTTGTCTTTGAACTATCGTCTCTTGTTCTTTGGAACAAGTCTTCATTCTTTTTTGCTTGTAGGTGATTATGTATGAGATCTTTCCTACAAGTCAAATGCATTTGTATGGTTAGAAACATTTCATAAGAAATATTCATACTGGAAAGTTATTATGCATAAATATGTGATCATGCAGCTACTTTATCCAATACAACATTCATCCATATCTCACTAAAACTTTCTAGATGCCTTCCATCTCTACCAGGACAACATTGAGATTGTGCACTAATCCAATATGTCAGCAAAGAGGTTTCATTCTAGATAAGTAGAAATGGAGAGTTGTATAGCACCATGAGCTACTTACCCATCACATGCATATTAGTAGTATACTGTCGTTGATGCAAACATCCTATCATGCATAATGCATCAACTGAATATTAACAAATGCATAACAAAACAATATCATGAAATGACAATTGAATACTTATCTTTATTTGTTTCGAGGGTAGACTCCTTCTTGAGCCTCTAGCTCCATCGTCTTCTTCATTCATGATAGCATTGTTTCTTATCCAAATGCTAAGGAGGATAAGAGGTGCTTCAAGAGTTCAAATCTTCATATTCCTCATCAATTGGGAGATCTTCTTTGGATGGTAAGAGCTTGATCTTCAGTTGCTCCCTTCTTCTCTTCTCTTCTTATGATTCAAGCTTCTTCATATTCCTCATCTTTTGGATGGTAAGAGCTTGATCTTCAGTTGCTCCCACCTTCTCTTCTCGAGCTTCTTCTTCTTGTGAGTTCTCTTCACATAGTCTATTGAAAGCAATCACTTTCTTCTGGAACACATTCCTCACATGAATGAATCCCATGATCCTGGGACGCCATTCAAGGTGGCCATCACCACTTCTACATTCTTCACTTCTTCTTTTGCCGCTTCAAGTTGTTCTTGATTTCAGAGACTCTTATGACTGCATGGTCTCTGCATTCTAGATCTTCACATTCTTCAACTGGTTTCTTAAGGTCATATGTTGATTTCTGTTCTTCCCTTCAAATAGCTTGGTCAAGGAATCAAAACATCATCAGTGTCTTTAGGGAGACACTTGTAATACAAGTTTATTCATGACTGAATCAGCAATTATCTTCTTGGCCTTGACCAAGTTCTCTTTGTGTAAGGCTTCTAGCCTCATCTCCCTCTGAAACTGAAACCTCTCTACTCATGTAGGTGTCCAATCCATTTTCTTCAGAGAGATCAAATACTTCTATGCTTCGAATTTTTCAACTTCACCAAGCTTATCATCAAGCTGATGTGATAGATCACTTTGAAATGAGAACCTCAAATGAAAATAGCAAAGGATTAGATCTTATCGATTTGACGGTGTCTGTCTTGGTTTCGGAGCTGGATGATCTAGGGTTTGCCACAGAAACCCTAATTTTCAAAACTTGGAATATTTTAGATCTAATTGGATAGACAGATATATCTCTTCAAATAGAGTTGTCCAATGTACTCCTTTTCTGAAAACAGTGGAGGGAAGCTCCCGAAACAGGAAGCCCTAATTTTCCAATTTCTTCTGCAGAAATTCCTATTATTGTTTGTGTGATATCTATGAAATTTCTGCTCCTCTATGATTGAAATTTCTCTTTTAGGTAACCTCTTATGTCCCTGATCCAAGAACATAGGTTTCATCAGAATTCGTTTCAAAATTTGGGATTTATGATCCTTTTCCCAAGGTGACCTGTTATAGGACTGTTTAGAACAGCGAAGTTGTACGGCATGCCATGTGTCCTTGGATGATCATCTGAGTCTGATATTAGGACCACCAAAATTAAAGTCCATTATATTTCTATAACATCTTCAGGAATTCCATTTGGACCTCTGTATCCCAAGATATTACAATTCTTCTCAGGTGTCTTGTTTAAGGATGAATTTTGGAAGAGGCTGGAACCATAACTTGGAGGGATAATATATCCCATAATATAGTGAATATGAGGCTGAGTTTTGGACAAAGTGTTAATAAGGATTTTATATTTGGCCCCTGCAATTTTCAACTTCTGAGACATCTCCAAACTCGGAATATAGCGAATGTACCAAACTTTATCAGTTTTAGTATTTAGGGTTTTTTCTAGCTCAGGGTCAAACTAGGGTTTGACTTTCTCGTAGTTTCACCCAACCAAATTTATTGATCCAGGTCTCTAAGCTTTGGTTTTGATGAGGAGAACAATCCTATCCTGGTCTCACTCAAAAATTCATCTTCTGTAAAAATCCCTAATTTCCATATCGAAACTGAAAATGCTTGAAATTGAATTCCGCTTCGACAAAAAGATGCACCCTTCAATGGAGAGTCATCCTAGCATACTTTTGTAGATGGATTGTGGAGAGAGACCCAAAAATTAAGAAGCCCTAGCTTCTACAGCTGCACAATTTTTTCTTCTAAGGTTAGCTTTAATTCCATGTTAGTTTTTCAACATTAAGATAACATTATATTAGGATCTTTACTGAGAGAATAACAAGTACAACAATCAAACACAAGCAAATCACAAGAGACAAGAGACACAAAGAGTTTTCCTCATGGAAACCATAAAGGATAAAACCCCGCAACTTCCTCAGAGATAGAATCAACACCAAAACAGTAAAAGCCCCAAAGTAGTAGTCTTCTTCTTCTGTCTAGTCCCAATATTTCCTTCCTCACTAATGCGCCACACTTGAGTGAGTGAATGAAGTGTGTTACAAGTGATAAATAGAGAGGCTCTCACTCTCTATTTATATTCTTCCATTCACTTGAAGTGCACTCCATCATGTCAGCCTTACTTAACAATTACTTACTAGAGCCGACATCTCTAGGAGTGTCTAATAACCCTAGTGCCCCACCACTTGTGGGGACTTTGACTCCTCCAGCCAATAGGAGGGTAACACAATGGTGGGGACTATTGCCCTGACTCACAATAACTCACCTAGGGTTGAATTCACTAGGATATTCTAATAACCAAAGGGCTCCACAACTGTGGGAACTTTAACCCGTACAAATAGGAGGGTTACCCACAATGACTTGACATGACTCCATTATAGAAATTTCTTGATCAGAACATCGGGGCATGACATAACTCAAATACATCCCGGAATAAACATCAGGTTACAATAGATAAGAAATACAAGTGAATACATTTTGAAGTTACAATTACATCAACATATAGATGTTTGGGAATCGCTTAGTGGTTATGTAACACATCCTGTATTTTTTTAAGGAATTGCTTACACAACATGGTACACAAGTTGTGGTTTATGCATAAGGATCTACTCCAATGCATAATTTTGGATATGATAATTTTGTTTCATTTCAAGATATTTTTTCATGCAACCATGGATATTATGGCAATTGGCATGGTTTACTCAAAAGTTAACTTGTGAAATAGATATTGATTCAATAACTTGGCTCAAATTCAAGTCAAACTCCTATTTATCCATGGTATTAAACAACCTCAGGGCCATTTCAGATTGATCCATAAATTAATATAAGTTATGTACTAGAAACTAGCAGTTTTGACTAAGCTCTGTTATGGTTTTCAGTTAAAGTTAACTGATTTTTTACTATATCATGCACATTTTGATTTTTCGTTAAAAGTACCTTGCAACGTCCTTTTGACCCGTTAGAAAGAAAAAGATACATCCAACCGATATATAATGATGGCCAGGCTGTCTACCTCGATGAAATCTACAATTTTACTACACTACAAGAGGACTACATCAATCCAACAGCAGATGGGAACCTAATGTGGAAGAGTGCTAGTTCCTGCACATCCGACTCGGGGAAAGCTTTGGAGAATTGGAAGAACATACTACATGAAGTGTATATGAGGAGATGCACGAGAGTTACTAGGTACATGCGATGGGTGGAGAATGAGCTGCGTGAGTTACCCACCTATGAGGGTTTACCTAACCTTGTGACCTTCTTAAACGAGTTTTAAGGACTTGTAATGGAATCTTAGCGCTTGTCCACACTGGATCATGTCATAAAATCTACGCTCTCTAGATGGTGGGGTGCGCATAAGAAGTCTATAACAAATTTACCATAGTGCATAAGATTGATGGAAGTGAGATTCGAAGAAGAGGTCACCCTAGTAAACCATAAGTATTCGAGGTTAGAAAAACCTGTGGAACATTTTAATCATTGTCACATCGCATTTGCAGAATACCCAAGGAAAGATTCGGTACATCATTTCATACATACATTGGAAATGACACCTAGAACCTGGTATACATCTATGGAATTGTGACAAGAAACCCAAGAATAGGAAGGGATCGCTAAGCAATTTGCACATACATTTGAATTTGCTGATGAGCACCGTATAGTTGATGCTGCACACTTATATCTGATGATGTGGGAACACATCCTGCAATCACATCAGAATGGCTCTACACTAATCATATGGGAACACATCCCACCATCACATCAGAATGTATATGCATTGATCATGTGGGAACACATCCCACAATCACATCAGAATGGCTCTACACTAATCATATGGGAACACATCCCACCATCACATCAGAATGTATATGCATTGATCATGTGGGAACACATCCCACAATCACATCAGAATGTATCTGCACTGATCATGTAGGAACAAATCCCACAATCACATCAGAATGTATCTACACTTACATCTGACCATGGAAGAGATCAATCCTCTCACGATATCAGAAAGGCACAACACTTATATCTGACCATGGAAGGCCCCACCTACCACCATGTGAGAAATCCTCACAAACTCATCACTTCCTCTTGGAAGGAACCTCGATCTGGTGAACACCAAGCTTTTGCCTAAAGTACTCAAACTTCACTCTGGCCATTTCTAGGATAGAATCATATCAGGGATGATTACGTCCAAGGATAACTTGTGAGATTTGCCAAGACTGATTACATTTGAGGAAAACCTATAGGACCGTTTACATCTAAGCCACCTACGAGCTTCGCGAGGATTTTATGCTCAGACAACCTATCTCACCTACTATGCTATAACTCCCTGTTTCGATAGATATTGATCTAGATCACATACTAGAGCTTCACTGCTCCTCTTTGTATCATACACAAATTCAATTCAGACCAATCAAATCAAATAGTATTTTTTCAAAAGAAACATACTAGCTCTCAAATATCCAAGCAAGTGGCAACATATTTTTCCTCGGCTATACTCAGTTCCACGCAAGACTACTTCTTGCTACACTAAGAAATCACACCTGATCTCATACTAAAGTAGCACCCCAAAGTGCTCTTCCTGTCAATGACATTTCCTGCCCAATCTGAATTCTCATAACCTTCCAAGTTAATATTCTGATTGGCCTCATACTTGAGTCCATAATCAACTGTAGCATTCATGGACCTCAATGCATGCGTTGTAACCATTAGGTGAACATGTATTAATGTGTTCACAGCAAAGCAAATAGATGGTCTCGTATTCATCAGGTATATCAAGGAACAAATCATCTATTGATACATCGTGGCATCAATCATCTCTGATGAAGCATCACACAATAGCTTCAGGTTAGATGACATAGGTGTGGTCATGGCCTTGTAGTCCATCATCCTAAACCTCTTCAGGATATCTATTGCATATTTCCCTTGTCCCAGGGAGATTCCATCTTCATTCTACCACACCTCCATGCCTATAAAGTAGTGCATCATATCCCATTCTTTTATCTCGAACTCAGAAGAATGTCTCCTTCTTGCAACTTTAATGAGTTCCTCTTTTTTCTCAGGAACAAGTCATCGACATTCAATAGGAGCATCACTGGTCTTCCACCTTCAACCTTAAAGTAAAGGTTGGAATCCACTTTACTCTCAATAAATCCTAGATTCATCAGTAATATGTCCATCCTGTTGTAGCATGTCTAACCTTAGTATGTTCTATAGTTACTCCCTCTGAAGTGAAGCATCATTCTCCCTCTTTCTTTTGTACTCTATGAACTGAAGCATTCTATACTAGAGTGACAAGCAGCTTCCTCTGCTACTAATATTCTATGTATCCATCTAGGGTCACTAGATACCAAGATCCTCTATCTTAAACCTTTTCAAAAGTTCTTCTTGCAACCATCTATGAGTTTTTCATCCTCTATAGCCTTCCATCTTCAACATTGTAGCAAAGGTTAAGATCATCATCACTCTAGGTGATCTTAAAGATCCTCGTGTGTGTGATATCCCATGGGTGCCTTCTAATCTCATACAAGGTATTCTCTCATTTGCACACATGGCTCTAACTGTCATGTGTCTGGCTACACATGTCTCTTTGTACTCTATGCCTTCTTTCTGTGAGAAGCCTCGTACTACAAATATTTCCTTGTATCCCATGATGCTTCCATATACTGTAGGTTGGATCATGTAGATCCATATGGAATACATTACAGACTTCCCTTCAGGTCTTGATATTGCATCCTAGACATCATTCTTGTTGAATGGGCACTCTCATTCCCTTACTTCTTAGCTACTTCTTCATAGCTAGAAGGCTTTGTATCAATGATGTCGCTCAACAGTGTCGCATAACTGTAATGTGTTTAATATTTTTTCTTTCTTTGAAAGTATTGTCATATTATTCTTCATCTTTGATTGTTTCTTGAACTGTCGTCATTTTTTCTTCACAACAAGTATCATCCTTCTTTTCTTCTAGGCGATTGTACACGATCTTTTCTACAAGTCAAATGCACCAGTTGTATGATTAGAAACATTTCATAATGCATATTCATAATGGTAAATTCTTATGCATAAATATATAATCATGCAACTATTTTAGACAATAGAACATTCATCCATATCTCACTAAAACTTTCTAGATGCCTTTCATCTCTACCAAGACATAATTGATATTGTGCACTAATCCAATATATCAGCAAAGAGGTTTCATTCTAGATAAGTAGCAATGGAGAGTTGTATAGAACCATGAGCTAATTACCCATCACATGCATATTAGTAGTATATTGTCATTAATTCAAACATTCTATCATGCATAACACATCAACTGAATATAAACAAATGCATAACAAAACAATATCATGAAATGACAATTGAATACTTATCTTTATTTTTTTTGTGGGTAGACTCCTTCTTTCTTCTTCACCATATTCTTCATTCATAACAGCATCATTTCTTATCCAAATGCTTAATATGGATAATAGTTTGTTGAAGAATTGAGTTCGTCATATTCCTCATCTCTTGAGGTATTTTCTTTGAATTGTGAAATATTGATCTTCAGTTGCTCCATCTTCTTTTCTCTTATTATGAGTTGAGCTTCTTCTAGTGTGTGCTCTTCCCAGAATCTCCTGAAAGTAATCATTTCCTTCTGGCACATATTCCTTGAATGAATGAATCCCATGATCCTGGGAGGCTATTCAAGGTGGTTATCAAAATGTCTTCATTCTCTAGTTCTTCATCCACTGCTTCAATTTGTTCTTTGATTTGGGAGACCCTTGTAAATTATGACTGTATGGTCTCTGCATTCTAAATATCCACATTCTTCAACTAGTTTCTCGAAGTGATATTTCGATTTGTGTTCTTCCCTTCAAATAGCTTGGTCAAGGAATAAAAACATCTATTTAGGTGTCTTTAGGAAAGACACTTGTGGTATAAGGCGATCCGTAATTGAATCAGCAATGGTTTTCTTAGCCTTGACCAAGTTCTTCTTGTGTAAGGCTTTTAGCCTCATCTCCCTTTGGAATTGGAACCTTTCGACTTATGTAGGTGTCCAATTTCATTTTCTTCACTAACCAGTGAGATCTAATACTTCCATGGTTGGAAGTTGACATTTTCACCAAGCTTGTCATCAAGCTAGTGTGATTAGTCATTTTGAAATGAGAACCTCAAATGTAAATATCTAACCATGAAAGAAACACATCCAAGAACCATGTCAGAATGGCCCGCCCAACACTTACATCTTTCGTTCTCAAAGAATGGCTCTCAGCTCTAGGTTGATTGTTAGTCCCAGAATTAAACAAACTCATGGTAACTGACCATGTGCCTTCATTCTCCTAGAGAATGGACTCTTACACTAAACTGAGCTTTAGTCCCAGACTGAATCAATTTCCCGGTAACTGGCTAGGTGCCTCCGTTCTCCCAGAGAATGGATTCTGTAGGTCTTCATCATCTTTGGCCATACTTTGGTATCCTCAGGGCTGATTACATGTGTCAACAAAACCTTGAAAGAGAATCTTAGCACAGACTATAGGATCTCCAAGGCTCTTTTACATGTGAACGTGACAAAACCTCCAAAGAGCATCCTAGCATGAACTATAGGATCTCCTAGGATATCTTCTATGTGACTATAACCACAAAACCATGAAAGAGCATCCTAGCACAGACTATAGGATCTCCCATGAACTTTTCTATGTTGTCAGGAATAAAACTTAAAAGTGTGTCTTGCGACCTCCAATAACTCTAAAGAGCATCCTAGTACTTTTATGAGCACATAGCTCAACCTATTGGATCTCCAGGGCTGATTACTGTTGATGTATATGTAACTTCGGAATGTATTCTTCTATGTATTTCATGTATTGTAACCCGATGTTTATTCTGGGATGTTTCTATTATGTATTTGAGTCATGTTGTCTTACCTCGATGTTCCGATCGGAAGGATTAATAATGTAAACAAGTCATATCAAGTCATTAGGTAAGTCTCCACAGTTTAGGGGCACTTGAGTTATTATACACTAATTAAGGTGTAGGCTCGAGTAGTAATTATTAGGTCGAGCCTACGTGTGAAATAGTAATCCAAGTGAATGGACTAATATAAATAGAGAGGGTGAGTCTCTCTATTTGTCACTTGGGAATTACTCACTTGCTCTCTCAAGTGTGGCGCACTTTTGGAGAAGGAAATACTTTGGCTTGACAGAAGACAGAAGGCTACTGCTTTTTTGGGAGATCTCTTACTGTTTTGGTGTTGATTCTATCTTAGAGGAATTTGCGGGGTTTTCTCCTTTATGGTTTCCCCGAGGAAAACTCTTTGTGTCTCTTGTCTCTTGTGATGTGCTCATGTTTTATTGCTGTACTTGTTATTCTCTCAGTGAAAAGATCCTAAGATCATAATGCTAGCTTAATTGTTGAAAAACTAACATGGTATCAGAGCTAACCTGAGAAGAAGACATTGTGCAGCTACAGGAACTAGGGCTTCCTATTTTTTGGATCTTTGTCCACAAATTTTCAGCAAAAGTATGCTAGGATGACTCTCCATTGAAGGGTGCATCTTTCTGTCGATGCGGAATTCAATTTCAAGCATTTTCAGTTTCGATGTCAAAATTAGGGATTTCTACAGAAGAGGAATTTTTGAGTGAGACCAGCATAGGATTTTTCTCCTCATCAAAACCGAAATTTAGAGACCTGGATCAAGAAATTTGGTTGGGTAAATCTCCGGGAAAGTCAAACCCTAGTTTGACCCCTAGCTAGGAGAAACCCTAAATACTAAAACTGCTAAGGTTTGGTATAGTCGCTATATTCTGAGATTGGAGAAGTCTCAGAAGCTGAAAATTGTAGGGGCCGAAGATAAAATCCTTATGAACACTGTGTCCAAAGGGCAGCCTCTGATTCGCTATATTCTGGGAGATATGATCTCTCCAATTTAGGGTTCCATCCTCTTCCAGAAATCATCCATAAACAGGACACCTGGGGAGATATGCAATATCTTGGGCTACAAAGGTCCAAATGGAATTCCTGAAGATGTTCCAGAAAGGGCATGGACTTTAACTTTTTGGTCCAAAGGTCAGACTCAGAAGATGAACCAGTGACACGTGGCATGCCATACAACTTCATTGTTCTGAACAGTCTAGTAACAGGTTACCTTGGAAAAAGGATCATAAATCCCAAATGGTGAAACCAATTCTGATGAAATCTATGGTGTTGGATCAGGGACATGCGAGGTTACGTCAGTGAGAAATTTCAGACACATAATATTAGTAATTTCGGAGATATCATAGAAACAGTAACAGGAATTTCTGCAGAAGAAATCAGAAAATTAGGGCTTCCTGTTCCGGGAGTTTCCCTTCACTGTTTTCAGAAAAGGAGTACATTGGACAGCTCCATTTGAAGAGATCTATCTATTCATCCAATAATATCTGAAGGATTCCAAGTTTTGAAAATTAGGGTTTCTGCGACAAACCCTAGATCAGCAAACTTCGGGACAAGGGCGGACACCTCAAATCGGTAAGATCTAATCCTTTG
>LPNX010886086.1:93529-104646 GCA_001517045.1 Pseudotsuga menziesii
GACGAGTGCAGTGACATCATTGATGCAGATCCTTCCATCCACCAAGAAGAAAGGGAAGACCAATTCAAGAAGAATGATTTCTGGGCACAGTATCGAGACCTGAAGAGAAGTTCATAGTTCCATCATGCAGTAGATGGAAACATGGTGGGATACAAAGCAAGATTCGTAGAATGAGGCTTCTCACGAAAGGAAGGCCTAGACTACGAAGAGACATTTGCAGCGAGTAAGAGTTGAAACAAATACATGATGAGATTGATGAAGATCTTAACCTTGGCTAAAAGGTTGAAGATGAAATTCTATATACTAGACGGATGCATAGAATACTAGTAGCATAGGAAGCTACTTGTCACTCTAGTACAAAATGTTTTCAGTGCATAGAGTACAAAAGACAGAGGGAGTATGATGCTCTGCTTCAGAGGGAGTGACTACAAAATATCCCGAGGATCGACATGGTACTGAGAGTAAAGTGGATTCCAACCTTTGCTTCAAGGTTGAAGACGAAAGACCAGTGATACTCCTGTTATGTGTCGATGCACTATTGTTCTAGGTATGGAGGTGTGGCAGAGTACAGATGGAATCTTCCTTGGACGAGGGAAGTATGCAATAGAGATCTTGAAGAGGTTCAGGATGATGGACTGCATGACCACACCTATGGCATCGAACATGAAGCTATTGAGTGATGCTTCATCAGATTCGGTTGATGCTACGATGTATCGTCAGATGATTGGGTCCTTGATGTACCTGAGACCAGATATTTGCTTTGCTGTGAACACATTGAGACATGTTCACCTGATGGTTGCAAAGCATGCAGGGGTACAGTTGATTATGGACTCAAGTATGATGTGAATCAGAAGATTAACCTGGAGGGTTATGTTGATTCAAATTGGGCAGGCAGTGCCATCGACAGGAAGAGTACTTCGGGATGTTGCTTCAGTATGGGATCAGGTGTGATCTCTTGGTTTAGCAGGAAGCAATCATGTGTGGCACTGAGTACAGCTGAAGCAGAGTATGTCGCAGCTTGTTCAGCTAGTTGTGAGGCAGTATGGCTATGGAAGCTACTGTCTGAGTTATTTGATCTCCCGTTGGAGGCTACTAGTATCTTTTGTGATAACCAGAGTTATGTGAAGCTGTCCGAGAACCCAGTGTTTCATGACAGGTTGAAACACATAGAGATCAAATATCACTATATCAGGGATATGGTGCAGAGAGGAGCTGTGAAGCTCCTGTATGTTGCGAAGGACGAGCACATTGCAGATGTGCTGACGAAGCCACTAGCCAGGGTGAAGTTTGAGTACTTCAGAGAGAGACTTGGCATGCTTCAGATCGAGGATACTTCGAGGAAGAAGTGATGGACACATTTGCTGAAGCCATTCCAAGCATGTTGGAAGGGGGATCCTTCACATGGCTATGGATGTAAGCACTGGATGATGAGCATCAAGATGATGTTCTGGTTTCTGCTTGGATATGATCAGTTGGAACATTATATGTGTGTATTTGTTTTGGTATATGCATCATGTTGGATGCTTGGACCATGTATCTATATATGTATCAGGTGGATATATTGTATGATTAGGTAGATCATGTATGATGATATGTATCAGGTAGATACTTGGTATGCATCAGGTAGATGCATTATATGATCAAGATGATCATGGATGACGAGCTTCAGGATGTTGCTCCAGATGATATGCAGCAGGATGTTGCAGTGATGATGATCAGGATGATCATGAGTACATCAGGATGATGTATGGTGAGTATCAGGTTGATACTCTATGGCCGTGGATCAAGTTGTGCAGATGAGCATGTAATTTGGTCCCTGGGAGATTTGCAGATGGTCTTTCAAGGTTTTGCCTATGGCATGTAATTCGGTGCCCTGGGACATCTGGCAAATGCTCTTTCGAGGTTTTTCTCTAGGAGGACATATAATTTGGTCCCTGGGAGATTTGCAGATGGTCTTTCGAGGTTTTTCCTATGGCATGTAATTCGGTCCCTGGGATATCTGGCAGATGCTCTTTCGAGGTTTTTTCCTATGGCATGTAATTCGGTTCCCTGGGAGATCCGTTAGGTTGGGCTGTGTGCCCGTAATCAGTCCTGGGATGCTCTTGCGAGGTTTTTCCATGACCACATGTAATTTGGAGCCCTGGGAGATCCTATAAGTAGAGCTGTGTGCTCGTAACAGACTGGGATGCTCTTGCGAGGTTTTGTGGTGAGGTCACATGTAATTCGGAGCCCTGGGAGATCCTATAGGTAGAGCTGTGTGCTCGTAACAGCCTGGGATGCTCTTTCGAGGTTTTGTGATGCATGTAATAAGTCCTGAGGATTCCACAGTATGGCCGGTGATGATGAAGACCTGCAGGTGGTGGGCCTACATCCAGTATGAAAAAGGACTGGCTCTGTAGAACTTCCTATGACGGGAAGAATCTGAGATAACACCAGCGTTGATTTAGATCAAGTGATGATCCTGATCCAGTAATGATGATCCAGCAGCAGTGATCCAGATCGAGAGATGATCCAGATCTAGTCCAGTGTTGATGATCTAGATCGAGAGATGATCCGGATCCAATGATGACTTGAAGACAAATATGACTTGAAGATGAAGATGACTTGAAGACAAAGATGACTTGAAGATGAAGATGACTTGAAGACGAGATGATCCAGCTGATACCGAGAAGAAGACCAGTGCTGAAAATTGTGTCGAAAGAATACCTTCCTAGTTAAGAGGGAGTGTTGATGTATATGTAACTTCGGAATGTATTCTTCTATGTATTTCATGTATTGTAACCTGATGTTTATTCCGGGATGTTTCTATTATGTATTTGAGTCATGTTGTCTTACCCCGATGTTCCGATCGGAAGGATTAATAATGTAAACAAGTCATATCAAGTCATTAGGTAAGTCCCCACAGTTTAGGGGCACTTGAGTTATTATACACTAATTAAGGTGTAGGCTCGAGTAGTAATTATTAGGTCGAGCCTACGGGTGAAATAGTAATTCAAGCGAACGGACTAATATAAATAGAGAGGGTGAGTCTCTCTATTTTTCACTTGGGAATTACTCACTTTCTCTCTCAAGTGTGGTGCACTTTTGGAGAAGGAAATACTTTGGCTTGACAGAAGACAGAAGGCTGCTGCTTTTTTGGGAGATCTCTTACTGTTTTGTTGTTGATTCTATCTTAGAGGAAGTTGCGGGGTTTTCTCCTTTATGGTTTCCCCGAGGAAAACTCTTTGTGTCTCTTGTCTCTTGTGATGTGCTCATGTTTTATTGCTGTACTTGTTATTCTCTCAGTGAAAAGATCCTAAGATCATAATGCTAGATTAATTGTTGAAAAACTAACAATTACATGCCTCTAGTAGCAAAACCTCAAAATAGAATCCTAGCATAGACTATAGGATCTCCTAGGATCTTTTCTATGATACCTGTAGTAAAACCTCAAAAGAGCATCCTAGCACAGACTATAGGATCTCCCAGGATTTTTTCTATGATACCTGTAGCAAAACCTTTAAATAGCATCCTAGCATAGAATATAGGATCTCCCATGATCTTTTCTATGCTACCTGCACAACTTGTCCATGGCCAACCTATAGAAAAACCTCAAAAGAGCATCCGAACATAGACTATCGAATCTCTTAGGATATTTTACATGCTTATCTGTACAATCTATCCATAGAGTATCATCCCGAAACTCATCACAGCATCATCCTGATGCATATCATCATCATATGATACTCCTAATCATCATCATAGCAGAAATTGAAGCATCATCTTGATGCTCATCACACAACGCTTACATCCATAGCCATGGGAAGGATCCTCCTACCATGCTTGGAATGGCTCCTGCAAATGTGTCCCATCACTTTTTCCTCAAAGTATCTTCTATCTGAAGAACACCAAGACTCTCTCTGAAGTACTCAAACTTCACCCTATCTAGTGGTTTGGTCAACACATCTGCTATATACTCATCTGTCACAACATATTGGAGCTTCAATGCTCCTCTCTACACCATATCCTTGATATAATGATATTTGATCTTGATGTGATTTGACCTGTCGTGGAAGAATAGGTTCTTAGAAAACTTCACACAACTCTGGTTTTCATAGAAGATATAGGTAGCATCAAATAGGTGATCAAATAACTCAGATAGTAGCTTCCTGAGCCATACTACCTCACAACTATCCCAACAAGCTACGATGTACTCTGGTTCGGCTATACTCAGTGCTCCGTAGGATTGCTTCATGCTAAACCAAGAGATCACAGCTGATCCCATACTGAAGAAACACCTTGAGGTGCTCTTTCTATCTGCAGCACTTCCTGGCCAATCTGAATCAACATAACCCTCCAGGTTAAACTTTTTATTCACATCATACTTGAGCCCATAATCGATCGTACCCTTCAGGTACCTCAGAATATGCTTTACAGCAATTAGGTGAACATGTTTATTATTTGTCAGAAACTAGCTCAAGTTGTTCACCGCAAAGAAAATATCTAGTCTCGTGTTTTTTAGGTACATCAAGGAACAAATCATTTGATGATACATCATGGAATCAACCATATCTGATGAAGCAACAATCAATAGTTTCAAGTACGATTCCATAGGTGTGGTCATGTCCTTGTAGTCCATCATCCTGAACCTCTTCAGGATATCTACTGCATACTTCCCTTGCCCCAAGGAGATTCCATCCACATTCTGTCACACCTCCATACATAGAAAGTAGTGCATCATATCCAAGTTGTTCATCTCGAACTCGGCAACAAGTATCCTCCTTGCAAATTTAATGAGTTCCTCTTTTTTGTCGAGAAAAATTCATTGACATATAACAGGAGCATCATTGGTATTCAAACTTCAACCTTAAAGAAAAGGTTGGAATCTGATTTACTCTCAGTAAAGCCTAGATTCATCAATAAGCTATCCATCCTGTTGTACAATGTCCAACCTTGATATCTTTTGTAATTACTCCCTCTAAAGCGGAGCATCATTCTCCCTTTGTCTTTTGTACTTTATGCACTGAAACATTATGTACTAGAGTGACAAGTAGCTTCCTCTGTTACTAATATTCTATGTATCCATCTAGGGTCACTGGATACAAAGATTATTTATCTTGAAAACATTATTCTTGCACCCATCTGTGAGCTTGCAATCCTATATAGGATTTCATCTTCAACCTTGTAGCAAAGGTTATTATTTTCACCACTATAGGTTATATTCAAGCTCCTCATGTCTGTGTTATCCCATGGGTGCCTTCTGAGCTCGTACAAGGCCTTCTTTCATTTGCACACATGAGTTTGTCTGTCATGTGCCTTAACTTCCAATGGCTGCAAATGTATCTTCGCAGTCTATGCCTTCTTTTTGTGAGAAGCCTCATGCTATGAATATTTCCTTGTATCCCATGATGTTTTCATCTACTGCATGATGGAACAACGAAATTCCCTCCAGGTCTCGATATTGCATCCCAAACATCATTCTTCTTGAACTAGCCTTCCCTTTCTTCTTGGCTACTTCTTCATCAATGATGTCGTTGCATTCATCATATTATTCTTCATCTTGGATTATTTCTCGAACTGTTGTCACTTGTTCTTCAAAACAAGCCTCAACTTACTTTGCCTGTAGGTGATTGTACACAATCTTTCCTACAAGTCATATGCACCAGTTGTATGGTTAGAAACATTTCAGAAGGCATATTCATAATGAAAACTTCTTATGCATAAATATATGATCATGCAACTATTTTAGCCAATACAAGATTCATCCATATCACATGGAAACTTTATAGATGCCTTGATGGGACCCTTAATTGATTGAGCTAAGGTAAATGTAGTGCAACCCAAAGAAGAAAGAGATAGAGGATTGGCTGGACTCCAAAACACTAGCATTCGCGCAAGAGGAAAGCATAGGATCATGATGGAGTGCAGAAAACTGGGTGGATAAGTACATATACTCTGATATCCATGAGATCTTCTTTGTATAGTTTCCTGTTATATTGTACGAATGGTTTTCAAGATTGGTGACTGGACAACCAATGTTCCTAAGGAGAGAATCCGTCGAATGGAATGTGGTAACACTCTATTTTTAACAGTTTCTCTAAGGGCTTGAAGGAGGTTTGATAAGGGTCCCAGTCCCTCAAATCTCATGTGAATGCCCTTCAACAAGGAAAGTGGCAGGCGCACTGTTATCGTTGGGAAAGGTTCATAATAAAAGGCTACGATTGATTGGAGGTGTATTAATGGCTCCAAAGTGCTTCGCATGGGAAAACATGCACGATCAAAGATTCCTTTTCGGATTGTGAAATGTGTTAAAGAACGGAAGCTTTCGATGGCTGAGATGAGGTCTGGGGTAGATCTACAGCCTAAATTAATTTCGTGATCCATACTTATGTGGTTAGAACTACAATCTGAAATTGCAAAAGGGCGTAGAGGTCGCGAAGATCAATGGCCACGATGAAGAAGGAGAAGAATCCATGGCTCTGGTTCATTTTGGAATGCAAAATAGTGCGGATCGATATCAAGGTTCCTCATTGCGAAATATGGTGGGGCCCACTCAGATCGATGGCTACATAAGGGTCGATCTTGATCGATGATTAAGAATGTGTCACGCTACACAAATTCCCGTGGTGTTCAAAGAATAAAGTTGATGGCAGGATGAACGAAACGTGGATGATAGACATAGAATATTCCTTTGATCGGATGGCTAAGAAGGCTCCCAAGGTATAGGTTTCCCATCTAGTATGGAGATGACAGTGGAGGAGGCATTCACACGTGTAATCTGCCCCATTACAGATTGGTTGATTCCTCCAATGCCATTTGGAATATGCCTGAGGTGGAAGTCTTGTCCAATGGCACTAATTTCCTCGGTTTGCAAGTGTGGCACATGGTCTATTTCGGAAGGAATCGTGAAAAATATAGAGGTTTGATTCATTGAGGTGAAAGACCTATCATTTACACGAGGTCGAGTGATACAATGAACTAGAACAACCTGATGCCACCATCAAGGTAATTGAAAGGGAAAGGGATGGTCAAATCTGTAGCCCTTAGAACCAGCTTGGAAGCCATGCAGAAATGGTTTGGAATCTGAGCCATACCAAATAATATGATTGAACATCAAGAGGGAAGATCCCCACCCTGGCATCACACATGCCACAATCATAGCTACTTAAATGGGGTAGCCCTTCCCGAGCCATCCTGCTCACACTATATAATCCCATTCTTCGAAGATCCTCAAGACATGGAATTGTGTAGATGATAAGAGTTATAGGGTTGAATTCCAAGAGGTGTCGAAGTTATTCATAGACAACCATGACTATGTGGTTCAAGAAGTTAGTTCAGGAAGGAGTACTCTTGGTAAGCAAACATGAGTCTATGTTCTGGTTATCTATACCAGAAAGTCACCAACCACTGGGGCACAGATGTTAAACACCAAGGGAGGTTCACCTGCTTCTACACTACCCGGTCTCCAGATGTGCGGTGCATGGGTTTTGACATCCTAGCGGCATCCCTCTGACACTACCAGCTGCAATCATGACCTCCTAAGTCCTAGCTCATAGTGGTGGTAGTAATGTTGGAGCGAATGCTTGTACTAGGATCAGATGGGTCTGGAGCATTCAACACCGTTCCTGGGATCTCCACTTGGCTGCTTGGTAGTGGATGAGGAGAAAGTAAAACACACACCTGGCTACATGGCTCGTGGAAAGATCCTCCTCATAGGAGGAAGAAGATAGTAAAAGGATGATAAGATTCTTAAGTCGCTTATCATCACCAAGAATTTGGCCACCTTTTCTCCAGCCTCCTCCTATAATAGTGTTACCCGACAGAGGATGAGGTCAAGAGAATGGTAGGGAAAAGGATTTGGGCCTTCTTGTCAGCCTTTGATCGACATCCTCCTACTAGACAAGGAGACCCAAAATGAGTCCCGAGCATCCTGTGTGGGAAATAGACCGTCAGCATGCCGCATGAGAATCATTTTCATGAAACAGAATGGTGGGAGGCTTTGCACTGTCAGCTTGCATTATCACGCACCGCACCTCCATGATGTCTGTTTATATTTATAAAACATGGCTATAGTCCACTCCTTTCACTATTAATTCCTGATGGTGACTTGTAAGAGATTTTAATTCAGTAGTCTTAGCAATAGGATTGTATAAAAACACTCCAACTAGAGGGAGAAAGGAGTTAGTGAATTGGATTAGAACACATTTCCAGGCTGAGGCTCCCCGTTTGTAATATTTGATACTTGTGTATGAATAAATTGTAAAGGAAGAACTATTTTCTCATGGAAAAGGTTCATGTGTCGTTGCTTTTCCCAATATGTGCTTTTCTTTATGTGTAAATGTGTTTCCTATTTCCATTCCAGTTTGTTGAATGCTTTCATTTCTGCAACTTAGTGTATAATGGCTAGGAATTCATACTCGCTATGCACCTGCTATTTTTCCAGGAATTTACCAATGGTTCTTCTAAAGTTCCATGGAATTCATCTTGATGGTGCTCCACGCGATGGGATATACCCTCTTGTCCTCTAATTGCCTGCTAAATATCTCCCGATTGGGAGATCAACGACTATCTTGCCTCTGTTTGCAAACCCATGCCATTCTTTCCCTTTGTATTCATTTCTTACGTAGGATTGGACTCCATTTTCCCATGGTCCCTTATCCCCCGATAATCCCACCATCCATCCTACCTCGACGTACTCTCTCCCATTTAGGATGCTATCCCCCTGATCATGCTGATTGAAAATCCTATGCAGAGTAGACTCTGGTGACACACGAGATTGAAAATCTTATGGGAGTATACTTCGGTGACAGACGAGATATCCCTCTCTAACTGTTCAAAGCTAGAGGCACGGTCTAAAGTGGTTATGTTGTTGCCCAGGAGAAACCTCCCCTTGCTCAACCTTTGGGGCTCAAATCCGGGTGCCAACAAACTGGCACCGTTGCCGGGGACCAGATTGAATAATCATCCCTAGGATTAATGACATGGTTGTAGATCTGGTTATTGATGATGAACAATGACCATACATCAAGAAGGTTGAGCACCTTTCACCTGGTGACTCCACTCTTGAAGGATTCAGATTTTAATGACTCCGCTGGTGGTGTGACCCAGAAATCAAATGACCAAGGAAAGATGATAGACCCTGCCTGGAAAAATGGACCCCTCCTAAATCTTAGAAATGCATGGCGGAAGGTCCAAGCACTCAATTTCACGTTTCTTTCAAGATTATTTATCCTATATTGTAATTTTGCTTTTATCTTTTCCTAGACTTATCAAAACTTACTTCTATAGCTCAGCTCATTCTAAGCAAAGCCATGAATATATTCCTATTTATCCCTCTTTACAAACTGAAAGCATTGCATCATCTTGTACATCTGATTATGTCCTAGAGCTTTATCCGGGGGCACCCGATGTCAAAAGACACCCTTGTGAAATTCATGAAACCTCGGACGATGGCTTAGCTATCGTTCCTGACCCTATCTCCCCAATTTATCCAAGCCAATATAAACCACTACAATTACCTCCTATACTCCATGATTTTCCCGTAAAATACTACAAGTACCTCCCCAAGTTCAACGGAGAATCTGAAAACTTGACTGCCGAGAAACATGTACAAGCCTTTGAGCATTTATCTAACCTTTTCGAGATAGAACATGATGATTTCTGCATGCGGACGTTCATTCTATCCTTGCAAGGAGATGCCAAAGTCTGGTTTAAACACTTGCAGCCTAAGTCCATCAACACTAGGGAAGAGATTTCTTGCACATTTTTGAGGTTTTGGGGTAGGAGAAGGCCACTCAAGAAAATACTTTTAGAGTTTCATTCCCTGAGGAGGCATGAGGGTGAGGCCATATCTACTTTTAATAGAAGATTCACAAGCGTTTATTATAACATGCCTAAGGAAGTCCAACCTCTTGAGAATCTACTAAGATCTATTATGCAGTCGCCTTTCCTCCTGACCTGTCCTTGCTTCGTTTGGAGAGCAAATCAACCACCCTGTAGAAGATGTTCACTAATTGCTTGGAGGTTGAGGAAAACCTTAATATGTCCAAGAAATTATCAGATCAGGACAGTGGTGGTGAGATGAAAGATACATAAAAATTGGTTGGGCCCTACAAGAAAAAGCAGAAAGTCTCTGGCCCATCAAAGATCTCTAATGAAATGCAGAAAGATGATCAGCCTGTGGCTGGAATACGTAGTCTTGTAGCATTATTCTCTGAAGATGGTGACCTGTCCTGCCCCTGGTCAAATAGGGACGATTTCAAGAAGGAGTTTGGCGCACCTATGTATGATGAATATGAACAAGAGTACCTACAAAACATGCCTGACATGCTAGCTATTGAAACAAATCCTTTGGATGAAAAGAATCAAGATGCAATGCAAAATCAGAAGGTTGAAATGGGAAAAGATGATGAGGGCACGGGAGGTGATAGCCCACCCTTGTGTTATGCCTCCTTTGAGTTAATACGACACATATTTAGGACTCCAAGCAAAAGCAGAAGGAAATGGAGATGGTGCAGGCCAGAAACTTGTACAAAAATGAAGATGGATACAGTAGCTTACAGGTAAACACTTTTTTCAATACCCCACCTTCAATCTTTCCCTAAAAAACCTTTTGGGATCAGGGAGAGGATTGATTAATTATCGACGGTTTCTTCTAGTTGAAATTCTTGAAGGGATGTTAGACAGTGGAGTCGCCAGATGGATCAAGTTTTAATTTTTATGTTTTTTAAAGACTAGATCAATCAATTTTTTTATCTTTTTAGTTGTTTAGAAAAAAGTTAAGCTAAGTTGTACTTGGGAATAAAAAGATTTATCCCCAGCAACGGCGCCAAAAAGTGTTTCCGCCTTTCACACACTTGGGTCACGTGGTAGAAATCTTCAAGCCACTCAGTGTGTCCTTGGGGGAAGGTCTCGAGTCAAGGCTGTCACCTTGTTCTAGACTCCTCCGTTTAGGCTCAACTCCTAACGAAGCCAAGGGGGGTAGACCCTATTAAGTTACTAAGAATGATTACTTAGTGTTGTGATGTTAAACGGACTGAGTTACTTAGGAGTTTGGAATTTAATTATAGATAATCAAAGATGGCAAGATATAAAAGATGAACACACGAAAGCACAATGTTGAGACACAATATATATAT